>JBBBDQ010001115.1:1847500-1962500 GCA_037127315.1 Ascarosepion bandense
AAATGTGTCTTAAAGCAACAAAATTTGATGCACATGTATATATAATTTTAAAAAATTACCTTCTTGTCTGTATACTTCAGTTTTAACATTAAACCAACTACTATCAGGTACCAATTCATTTTTTTTTTTTTTTTTTTTTTTTTTAAGGAAATTTTCTGCCAATGCCCCAATTTATTAAAACCATTTCATTTATTAGTCTTTCCTTTTTCTGAATGCTCAACCAGGAAATGGTAATTATTTTTTATGCTTTTCAGAATTATCACATTTCATTCTTTGATAAATTTAATGGTTTTTGGGGTTTTTTTTTTATTTAAATTCTAAATTTTTTAACCCTTTAAAAGATTTTTCTGATCCACCCTTTGAAGATATATACACAACCTGTTTATTGTATACTGATAAAAATTTTGACTCCCTTTTCATATTAAAAACCTAAAAATGCATATAATACTATAATAATGAATATTGATTGATAGGGTGTAAGGGCTAACAAGTTTGTCCCACTAGATCAGTTAGAAAGTAGTGTGTTTGGTCCTCACTGGGTGCTTCTTAATTTTGGGCCTCTGTCACATCTAAGTTAATAAATCACTATTGTATTGTTTTTCTGTTCATAATTTGTCACACTAAAGCAAACAGATATAAAACAAACAAAATCTATCATGATTTGAAAGCCTTACCTGGAAATAAGCAGGCAAATAGCATATCCATTATATCAGCTTTCTGCTGCTTGAACAATACAATAAAATTAACTTACAAATACTAAGTCATGCAGAGCACAAAGATAAAACATCAGTCCCAAGGTAGAAGGCTGGGGATTGACACTTTGATCCTTGGCTGAAATGCTGATAGATAATAGTAAATAGTCTCCATGCTTTATTTTACAACTGGTAGATTGCTTTGTGTCAATCAGTTCATGTCACCAACATATAAAGGAGAATAATGAAGGACAGATAAACAAATATAGAAAGGGGGAGAATGAGGAGAGAATTCCAGCTGTTGGTGCCAGGAGAAAAGGAAGTAAGAAAATAAAAGATATCTATCATAATAGGTTCACACTCACTTAAGAATTTATTTTATATTTTCTATTACAATTCAAAGAACCATAGCAGCATCTGTAGACATGTTCATGAGCATAAAACAAAAATGAATAATGGTAAAAAAAACTGAAATATATGTCAGCAAATATTGATTGCAATAACAATAGTTTTTATAAAGGAAAATGTAATCCTCCAACTGCTTTAGAAAAAAAATGAATTAACAAAAAGAAATTTAATAATTCAATATTTTCCTAAATTTAAAGATGTTCTACCAGTATTTCTTACTAAACAACAGTTTTTGTTTTTATTTGTAGCTAAACCATTTCTTTCACTCTTTCATTTTGGTAACTTTATTGTTCCTCCTTTTATCAAACAGTTTGTGTTATAACAAGGAAAAAGTTCTCATATGACCTGATTGTATATCAAATTTACTTGGAACTGTTGTCAATTTTTTTTCACTATAGTCTTGCAGAATCATTGCAACTTTCTCTGTTTTTAGTCCTAACTAGTTACTTAATGATTAAATAGTTAAAAGAAAAATGTAAAACAATGATTATTACTTAGTATTAATCTAATTGAGTGATTATTATTATTAATTGAATATGCTGATTATCATTTATTAATCTAGTTTAGATATTATGACTAAGTTTTTTGTACATGTAGTGCTATCATGCTTGTGTAACTAGCCTGAATAGATTCAAATCAAATTAGTGAGATGGATTTTTTAATTTTTTCTTTATTGTATATGCTTTACAGTTTTATATTTGTTATGTACATGTGATGTGAACAGTTTCTTTTTTAAGCTTATGTGCTTCCTATTCTGATTGATATTGAAAATAAAGCAATATGATTCATTTAAATGTTTTTTTTTTCTTTTTCTTTTTTTTTTCAAAATACTCAAAATATTACAAACTTCTTTATGTAACAATTTCAGGATATCCTTATCTTTTCTAATGAACTTAAAACCAAATTATTCAGAATGTAACTTATGTAAAAATTTCAAAATTATAAAGTTCTTTCTAAAAGATTTTAAATGGGAAAATGTTTTGTCCTGTATGTTTAAAATACATTTTTTTTTATTTTTGACTTTGTTAATAAGTAGATGATATGCTGGTAGTGCATATTCATTTGCAAAATAAAGAAAAAAAATTATTCTTACAATATAATAATATTATTATTATATTATATTTTGGCACAGAAAGAGTTAATAAGTATTAACATTTTATGAAATTAGTTGAGTATAAGTATATGATAGAATAATTAAGATATGAACATTTTCAATTTGTAAAGAATTTTTTAAGTATCTTTATGATAGACACTTGATTATATAATGTTGAAAGCAACATAATTAATGGCTGTATTGCCAAGATTTTTTTCTTTTAATTAAAACAACTTATGGTTGTCTAAGTTGCTAATAAAGCAGTGTTTTAAGAGTACAGTGTCTGTTAAAATTAGATTAATGCCTTTTTATTTTTCCATCAGTTTAAATTAATATTTTAACAAATAATTATGTCATTCTTAAAACAATATTTTGCCTTTTTTTTTTTTCTTGTGACATTTATTACTTACAACTAACTTTGGCAAATATATAATCGTAACACAAATTTTCTCTAAGAAAAGCAACATTTCATTGTATTTATTTCTCATGTCTATCATTAAATCTTGTTTAATATAATCTAAACATTTATTTGAAGTTGCATTGCTTTTAATGAAATATTTTGTTGTGAATAAATGCCAAACTATTTAAAAGAATTGAGGATCAATTGGTACTTTTAATTTTTAATTCTTATAGTTAAAAAGTCTAATGAAGGATTTCTTTGTCTCAGAAAATACTATTTTCAGTCATTAAAATTGTCTTTATGATGTTACCTTTTCTATGTTGATTTTTTTAATGTTTGATGATTATTTTTCATTAGTAAAATGAGGAAACAATATCTCATTCCATTTATACATATATAAATTTCACATTTTCATTTTCTTTCCTTTTTATTTAAACAATGCTTAGAATAGCATACAAAAAATGTTAACCTCTCTATTATTGTATAAACAAATTTCTGTTATCCAATTTATCCCAAAACTTCAAGTTGAGAAAGGAACCTTAAAGATTGTGATCTATTCAGTCTTATTTTGCTACTCATAGAGTACATTTAAAAACTTAAAATATAATTCTAATTTTTAGAATATCTTATAATGCAAAATAATAATTACTAATCATATTTAGTCTTTTAAGTTTACTTGTTACATTTTTAATTTTTAAATTATATTAATTACTATTATTGGATGTTCTAATCTATTATTAACATCAAAACATTAAACATATTTAAACTGAAGCAATAATATATATATATATATATATATATATATATATATATATATATTATTAGTTTTTTAGATATATCTGTTTTTTCTACAAGTATTGTTGGCTGCTTTGTTTGTGAGATCATATTTACAATTTCAGTATGTTAGAATTAGATCTTAATTCTATCTAATTAGATTTTGTAAAATTTGATGCCCTTATTTAATAGGATTAGTTAAGTGATTTTTATCAAAAACTTTTTATCAAATGATCTTGAGACAAATATTTTTTTCAGTTCTCAAATAAGATTAAATAGTAAATTCCTGGTAAAGTCCTAATGTAAAAGTATCAACTTAAAATGAGCTTTTCATAAATTATTTAAAATCTATTCTTTTATTACAAATATTTATATATTGGCTGATAAAGTTCACTGGTGTTGTTTTAGACTTATAAATTGTTTTGATAATTTTTTTTTAACAACAAAGTGATTAGTCATAAGTAGTTTTATTAACCGAGGCTGAAAAGGTATTAGTCGAACTAAGAAGGTATTCAAAAAGCAAAGAAAATCTAATATTTGATCAGATTTCGGTAAAAAAATTTCGACAGCCTAAAATTGCAAATAAATTCATAAATATTTAGGATTCAATTTTTTCATCTAGAGAATTTCATTTATAGAGAAATCATGAAAAATAATTTTGAATATTCAAAGCAAATACAGAATAAAATTGTGAACGTTAGAAATTGCTGAAATAGAAAGAATTTTCTAGATTTTTCAAATATTTCTGTTTATCAAATATTAATGTACATGAATACTTTATTTATCAATGTACTTTCATAAACAGTGAAATTAAGAGGCAAATTTATATTTTTTAAGCATTTAAATTAAGTTAAATTAATTAAGCAAATTTGTTTTTTATAAGCAGTTAAATTAACAGGCAAATTGTTTTTATAAACATTTGAATTAATAAACAAATTTGTTTTTATAAACTTAAAATTTTAAGATTATCTGTAAATTATTTCAATTTTTTTCACTATGAATTGAGATTCGACTTTTAATGACTTCTAAAATACCTACCATCTTATTTCTTTTCTAAAAGTATTTTATACATAATCTTAGAAAAATAAATTAGACTTATCCCTTTATCCCTGTAAACATTAATTTAACTTTGTTTTCATAACTTTGTATAATAAACATCTGTAATTTAATCATGATAACTATCTTTTATGCCATATTGATTAATAGCATATATTTGTTTCAAATATTTATTACTATTCTTCTATATTTGATTATATCTTTAAAATTTCTAACCTGTTAATAGAATGGGTTGTAATCCTTTGAGATTTAATATGATTCTTTATTTCTGTCCAATGTCTTTTGCTGCTTTTTACTTTCTTGCCTTTTCTTTAGTTACTTCTTTAAAAAAATAAATAAATAAATAAGCAACTCAAATATATCCAGCCTTCTTATTATGAAGATAATGTGAATAAATATCAAAAGATGTACAAAATCAATTACCCTTTGTTTTTTGTTAATCAAATGATTTTTATAGACAATTTTCAGAATAATTATAATTTCTTATCAATATATATTTGTAAGAATAAAAAGAAAAAAAATGAAACTATTTTTAAAGTTTTCTGAAGCATCTCAAAATCTTTTTTTATGCAGAATATTATTTTTATAACAGTTTTAAAACAATGACATTTTGAAAATAGAAATGTAATTCTCAACCATTATCATTAACTTATTTCCTTTCATTTGAATTTTTAGTTGCTTTTCATCACAATATTTTATTCAGACAGTCAATCTATGGGAATTATTCAACAGTACAGGATTGAAAATAATAAAGCAAGTGTCAAATGCTTCCTCCGACAAATTTGGTAATTCTACAATCATTTCTTGGGTTAGCAAATCATTAAAATACTTATGTGCCAGATATGTACCAACTGTGAGCCAACTCTAAATAATTTAATTAAGGAGGGTACAAAATGGAATTGGTTTGCGACATGTTCAAAAGCTTTTGAAGAAATTTAAAAAAACTATTAACTTCAGTTATCCCTGACACATTATGACCCACAATGATAAATACTAGTAGTATGAGACATGAGCAAATCTGGCATAGGAGCAATAATAAGTCATGAATTCAAAGACAGTACAGCAAAAGCAGTTGGCTATACACTACAAGAAGTTTGACAAATACAAAAAATCTACTGAAAAGGAAGCACTTACATTAAAAAAAATTTCATAGGATGATATTGGGAAGAAAATTCATGTTGCAAACTGATCATTATTCATTATTAAGCATATTCAGTTCTAAGAAAGGGATTCCAACACATACTACAAACAAACTACAGTATTGGTCTATGATTTTATTGAGCTATCATTTCAAGCTAGAATTTCTATCATCTAAAAAACTGGGACACATGCAGATGTCTTGTCCTGATATCAAAATGTAGAGAAGATTTTGAAGAGACTGTGGTTGCTTCATTGGAATCTGAAAGAAAAATTAAAAGCCTTGTGTGTAACACTATTAAAGAATTGCCAATCACAATAGACAATATCAAAATTCATTCTAAAAAGGATAAGTTTATTCAAAAACTACGAATGAGGTATAGTCAAAATGGGGTAAAACTAAATTAACCCAGGTAACAATTATACAGCATTTTTTATTTGTGATGGAGTACTTTTGTACACAGAGAGAGTTATAATTCCATTATCACTACAAAAAAGGATTTTGAAGCAATTCTATATTTGATATCCATGAATAATGAAGTCTCTGATAAGAAGCATTACAAAATTCTTGAGAATATACCTGATTAGGCTGAATCCCAATACACCGACAGGCATGTCACTGGCAGAAAATTTAAATCAATGTTCAACAGGTTGTTACCAGGTGAAAACAAAGAATTAGAACAGATAACAAAAAAGACAATTTTTTTCAAAATGGGCAAAAAAGTTTTTTCAGGTTATATAAAAATGGAAAAGAAATGTGGGAAGATGGCATAAGGTCACAAATTGAAAAAAGTGATTTATTTATAAAGTGCAAGGAAAAAAATGGGAAAACAAAATGTATTCAGATCAGTTAAAGAAAAGATTTCCTGAAGAAAAGCCCACAAGAAAGGAAGAACCTATGTAAGTACTGTATGATATCTTTGATGTACTATCACCCCCAAGAACTTGTTGAAAGTACCAGTATGTAAAAGGAAATGTACAGAAAAACTAGTGGTTGACTCAAAACGAAAGAAATACAAAGTTTTGTACGTGGCAACCTTGCCAGGAAAAGGTAGAGTGAATACAAAGAAATGAAATATATAAGAAATTCTCTAAAGATGGATGTTGTAGAGAAAATAAGACTCATTAAATAACTCAAAGAGAGTTCATAGGCACTCTGTCTTCAACCAGAGAACGATTCAGTTGGTGCTGTGTCTGTGGGCAGGGACTCAGCTGAGAAAAATAGATGAGCTCAATCTCATGTATACAGGAGCTAGGGAATTTTTGACCAAGTGTATGCACTTAGAAACCCCACATTAAAGTGACTGTGTTTCATCCTGTCTCAGTGGAGAGGACTTGAGTAAATATTTCCAAGAGAGTTCTGATAGTGCTCATTAGAATACTGTTAGTCGAGACATATAATAACTGTTAGTAGCAAATTATAACAAATCTATAAGCCCATCACTTTACTCCATAAGATTTATTGGTAATTTTTTTAAAGCTTTGCATTGAAAGTAACTAGTGCATTCAGTCAGACTTCTGTGAGGCAAAAAGGACATAAGTTTAAATTGCTGGGAACTTGCAATTTTTTAAAAATTCTACTCTATATGCATTGCCATAGTGGGCACTTTGACATGATTGGCAAGCTTGTCTCACTGAATCAGTTACAACTGAATTGTGAGTTTGATCCTTGCTGGGTGCCCCATACTTTCGGCCTTGTGCCACATCTAATCTACAGTTAGTAAATCAATATACTTTGTTTAGACTGATGACCTGAGTAAACATTTTGATAAAAAGTTGCTACAGGATTACAGTGAAAGTAAATAAAAATTGTTTAAAATGCTTTATTTAATAAAAAAAATAATAATAATACTATTGCTTCTAATTCTACCAATGTAAAAATTATTCTTCCATATCAGCAATATGAAATTATCTTGTTGGCAAGTAACTTGTAAGAATTGTTAATCCTACCAGCCAAATATAATTACAGATATATTTTCAAAATTAAAAAGTGAACTTTGATGAATACAAAGTTATAAAAATTATAAAACAAGACTTAAATGTTTATTGTTTTTAGAATTACTATCTAATATGATATTATTAACTGCTATTAAGTAATCATAGGAACTTATTACACTGATTCTCACTAGTTCACAAATATTTGTCCAAAAAATGAACAAATATAACAGTTCAAAATCATGCATTCTAACTCTTTACTTTAAGAAAAATAGTATTTTTTCATTTTTGATAATATAAATATT
Organism: Ascarosepion bandense; assembly: GCA_037127315.1. Lineage (NCBI taxonomy): Eukaryota > Metazoa > Mollusca > Cephalopoda > Sepiida > Sepiidae > Ascarosepion > Ascarosepion bandense. The sequence continues at coordinate 1,855,301 of JBBBDQ010001115.1, forward strand.
CATCACTTTAAATTGAAATCTCAAAATTTAATCTTTGTTTGCAACAAAAATTTCCATAAAATTATTTTATACTTTCTGAACATTTAGCAATTAAACATTGTCTTTTAGTTGTAGATTCTCTTCTATTAAGAATTTTTTAAGTCTAAGAAATATACATTTTTCTTATATTGAAAATTAAAATAATATCAAATATTAAGTATCAAAGCATTTTTTTAAATAGTATCAAACAGGTTTTTATGTGTACAATACTTAAATCCAAGGATGTGCAGTGTAGTGTAAAGGATATCAGCTCTGAATGAGAAATCTGAGAGCCAAGTTCAAATACCATTTGGGTTTGTTACCTACGTACAAATCCCTTGGGAAAGCTACGAGTCCATTTCTACTCTCCCAGCTATAGATTGAATAGCAGGACAGAATGGGTCCGATAGCCTTGGTTGGCAACCAGTCTATCGTAGAAAGAAATGGTAACCTACTGTAAGAAAATCTTCTGCCTTGTCAGTCATGAATTGAAAGAAACATCATCCAAGCATGTATCACATATGGCACTTAACGAACACTTAAATCCAAATTTAATTTAAATTTTTTTTTTAATATTTGTGCCTAGAAAAGTAAGTAAATATGAGCAGATGTTAAAAAATTCTTGGCCTTATCCAATTCCAAAAATCTGACCAAATATATTTCTTTTGAAAACTTTTTGATTATGCTGAAAAATTTTCACTACCTCTTCATAATTAAATTTATCATTGTTTGTTCTTTGTTTAAACATAAGCTAATGAAGTCAACTGTTTTTCAGTTTTATAATATAAAGTTAAAAGTTAACAACCATATATTTGCCTCTAAATGAAAATTTATGTGAAGTGCATGATCTAAAATAGTCATGTTTGTCTTTGAAGCTGGACACAAAATATGGTTTACAAAAAAATATATTGTCAGAGAAAAAAAGAAAACTATTTTTATTATTTAATTTCTCTAAAGACAGTTATAAACTATGAAACAAGTTTTAATATAATTAGTAGTCCACATAGTAAAAACAACTTTTATTTTTCAGTTTGATATGCTATGCTATCAATGATGAACTAGAATTTGACTCAAGACTTTTATAAAAAAAAAAATATTAAAACATGTTAATACAAACTTTTTAACTAAGCTGGTTAAAATATCTCCCAGAAAGAATTCTTTAGTGGATTGTGTTATGGATTGGTGTTTTTGTGTGTGTGTGTTTCTCTTTTGCAAGTTCAGAAAAACAAATTTTCACAGATAATTTTTTAAGTCAAATGTTTTCATTTTAAAGTTTCACAATTCACACTTTTTACATTGTTTTTGCTTTTTTTTCTTTGTTTTTTTATAATCATAAATTTTAGTAACTTCAGGAAACAACAGATTCAAACATTCATCCTTTCTCACATTTTAGTGACCATTGTTACACGAAAGGAACATATTTTAAGACATTCTTTGTATATCAAAATTACTTATACAATGTGTAAGCACATTGTATTTTAGCTTTTTCCATGTATATCATTGATTTTTTTTTTCTTCTTCTTTTCACTTCAAGAAAAGTGGTAATGCCACTAGTATGCGGGGTTACTGGAAGTGAACAAATGCAAAGACTGAGAATAAGGAGTATGGAAGAAAGAGGGAACATGGCCAATTGATGTTGCATTTAAATTTTTGAAGAATGTAGTTATCAGAGAAGCAAAAAAAAAAACATAAGTGGGAAGTGCAAGAAAAAACTGTTGGAGAAGTGGCGGTTGCATTTAGCTATTTCAACAGTAAAAGGGTGGGACCTAGTTGCCAATCTAGTGAAACACTTAAATTCATGTAGTTGGAAAAAAAGTTCATCAGAGCAGTTGTCATGAAAATATTTATAGAAAAGACAGAAGGAAAAGTGGGTGAAGTTGAGATGCCTGAGTTGGTTAGGATCGATTACATTACAGATCCGTCTTTGAATTTTGTCAAAAATCTTGACAGTAGCACCAGACCAGATATGGCAATAGTATTATTGAAAAAAAACATCTTAAAACACATTCTACCTATGGAACAATAGACACTTAAAAAGTTGAGAACAATGAATTTTAAAATTTGTAATGCAGTATTTGGTTAACACTAATGGCTAGATATAGTCTACAGTTTGTCTACTGATTTGAAGCTAAATTGTATAACCATAAACAATTTTGTGTGAGCAAAAGAGATGCAATATCTTGTATTTATATTTTTGTTGTTTTTCTTTTGTTTTTTTTTTGTTTTTTTCTTTGTTTTCCCAAGAGAGCTTAAGAAATTTTTCTATGGTATTGCCAGTAAACCCAACTTTAAATTTTGACCCTTGTGTCACATTTGGTAGTGATATAAGCACACTGAAAAAAAACTGTTCAAACTCTAGGCTTAATCATTATAGTACTCGATATTCTGACAGCTATTCTAATAAATTTCAATATAGAGGTACATATGGTATAATTAATTAACAATACAAAGAATGGAATCAGTGGATATGGTTCAAATACTGGCTGAGATAACATGTATTTGCCTCACATAAAAAAACCTTTGAAAAGGCATAAATCCACCTTTCATTTAGGTAAATATTACAACAGTTGAACCCTTTTTTACCATATATGGCAGTCGAACTTGGGCATCTGGCTAAAAACCAAACTCTATAATGAATCACCTGATACTGAAACTACAACACTTTTTATTTTTCTTTACAATGATGTTCATTATGTACAAGGCCCAAGAGCTACTCTAGATAGAGCATTACAAAATAAGAGGCACAGTTCATGGCAACATGTGGGGAAGATAATGGTTGGCTCTAGACTTGAATAGATTAAGATTATAGAGATTGAGGAAACATCCTCTTGGAAGTCAGTTCCATAATTGTGTTCCACAAAAGAGTCTACAAGAATAAACAATAAAATTATATACTACTTCTCATAAATAAACATTTTTGCAACTCATTAGTTCACTTATTTATATTTTTTTAATGATTTCATAGTTTTGCAATAATTTTTCTATTTCTTGTTTTATTTTTTTTTCCAGTATCCTGATACATGTTCTACAAAATGGCAAAACTTAATGAAGCCTTTTAACTTCTGTAAATAGACTCTTGAATATTCAGAATGTTCTCCGAGGAAATTCAGAGAACTATTCAACAGCGCCAGTTACAGTCAGGATCACAAAAACAATTTGTTTTGGATAAAGTACCAGAATCAGTGTTTCTAACATGGCTTTTTCAACAATATGAACTTCTGCACCAACTACAAATTGCCAGCCATGGAACATGTAGTTCTGTTTCTTCGTTATTGGCTGATACACTCCGACAGCGAAATGCTATCGATGGGTTTAAAACATTTAATTCTACAAAAAAATGTTTAAAGGACACACAAGGACGTTCGTCATTGTGTTATTCACACAATAACAAGCTTCCAGATGCACTGAAAGCAATAAAATTATCACAGAGCTTATGCAATATAAAGCAGTTTGGGACCTTGTCGGCATCAGAAAATGTTTCTCTTGTTTCATCTGCCTTTTGTCAAATCTCTCTTTCAGAGAGCAGCAATCGGTTTCAAAATGGACGCACAATTCACCCCATTAATGAGGTTGCATCTTCTACTGACAAAGCATATCTTATTAACAAAAAAAGATATATTGACTCTACAGAAAATCATATTTCCAACTTAAATGTTGATTTAAATAACTTTTCTTCTGTCCATACATCTATGCTCTGCAGGGAAGAGTCCAGTCCTTTCACCAATCTCTCATCATCCCTATACCTTTCAGTCATTCCTCAAACATCAGCTTTGGAAATTTTGACTAATAAAATTCTTTATCCTGTGCCTCATCATTCAGAAAATCTTTCTCTTAAAACTGAACATTCAAATGTATTTCAACTGTCACACGTAGGGTGTGATAACAGTGACCAAAATGACCAGCCACTTCAGGAAACCCTTGCTAAAACATGTTCAGAAAGCAACCCCAGTCTTCCATTATTTTTTCTCAAATCAGACTCTGTGAGAGATTCATTCCATTCAATAATTTCATCTAGTATGGCACAATTCAATGAGGAAAGGCTTGATGATGAGTGTTTCAACACATTTGACCAACTTGATTCTCCAATTCAAAGAAACTTGCAAAATCCAGTTGCTAAACTTTTATCTGGTGGTGATGATCAGGTGAGCATCTGACCAAATATTTTTTTTGACCATCCAGCTTATATCAGTTTTGAATTGTATGAAAAGAAAATTTTTTCTAATAGCACTGTATATCAAACAATAATGTTTCTTAAAAGAGCAAATTTTCATTAGTTATATCTTGCATATCTTATTAACCTTTTTCTTCAGTTATTTTCTTTAATTTTAGATAAGTATTTTTATTATGATCATCATTTTATTACTAATTTTATTTTATTGTTGCTTGTTATCAGATGGTCATGTCAGGTTTAGGCCTGCTATTGATGATATGTAAACCATTACGTGTTGCAGAGCAGGTGCTTGACATCTAAACCAGTTCCACCACTAGCTTTTCTGTTGGTATATAACTCCACAGGATGAAAAGAAAGACCTATCAAAGGGGAAATGATCTTATAGGAGCCAACATATATGGCTAGGATGGGGTCTCAAGCTTTGAATGGCAACCTTCCTAGAAATGATGTCTTGATAAAAAAAACCCACTGTTCTTGGACTACTGTGAGTGTCTGATTTGGGTGTCAGAAAGTGCATCTGGCCTTGTAAAACCTTGCCTCAAATCATTATTAAAAAAAAAAATAACAGGGATAAATGCTCATGAGAACAGATCCAGTTCCATAGGCCTTCTTACCCCTTGTAGTAACCCCTTCTTGATTGTCTTCAGGAGTATAGCTGTATTTGCCACACTTTGCTAATTGCAGGTTAGTAAGGCTGTCTAACCCATAGTTAAAGGTTTTGAATTCAGTGTTGTCCTTCTCTTAGGTTAGTTGCCATCCAAAGCTATACGACCCAGTCTCTCCTGCTATTTACCTATAGCAGGTGGAAGAAGAGATTCACTCATACCTTTCCAAGGGTTATTTGCACATAAGAGAATGTGACAAATTCAAATGAAATTTGAACTCAGCTATCCAATTCCTCAGTCCAAGCTGTTATCCATTACTTCACCATAACTTTATTGTATAATTGAAAATACTTTCCAATGTTCTATGTTTTCAAGAATCCCTCCATATATTTCCCTATTTCTAATTTCACAATGAAAAAGATATCAAACCAGAATGTTTTGATATCAAACAGCAACAATAAGAGAGTAAATTTAGTAACAAAATAATAATAATAGTAATAACTTTTCAATTAAAACAATCACAATTTTTCTTCATAAAAATGTTTCATTCCTGTTAATTTTTCCGACAGTCACAATTTTGGCAATAACTTTTGGTAATTTATTTTCTTAGAAACTTGATCCTCTTCTGTATCAGGTGATAACTCCAATAGTTGTTCTCACAAAGTAAGAACACTATATATATATATGTGTGTGTGTGTGTGTGTGTGTGTGTGAGAGAGACAATGAATGTCTATTATGTTTAATCATGAGCCATTCTAAACATCGCATTTTGGCTTTAATTTCAGGTAAAAATAAAGACAAAAATTCTCCAACATTTGGATAATTTTTTATTAAGTTGATTCTAATTATCTGCTGCCTCGATACACTATATATATATATATATATATATATACACCAGGAATAATGTATTCATTAGCATCAAGATATTTTAACTGTGTCTTCCAACCATTTTTCTTTTTTTTTTCTTTTTTTTTTTTAATTAGTAATCATTAATTTTATCAACCTCTGACTTGAATTATTGGATGCAATTTGCCATATCAGGCAAGGTTTTGTGGGTAGGAGTTTTTGGAGAGCAACTGACTTCTGCAATAACTGATTTACAGCATTTCAAGTTGAAATTGTCTATGTCGTGCCATTATACATGGTATGTTTTCTTTTTGTAAAGCAAAATACAGAAATTAAAATGTAAATGTATTGTTGTTTTTTTAATATTTTACTTAGCATATATGTGATTTACAAAGGAATTTGGGGGAACTAGTGCTCACTGCAACTCCAAGTCCCTTGGCTGTCATTTTGAAATGATGGTCCCAAAGTCATGATAGTTGCAATTTTTACCTTTCTTTACTTTTCTTTTTCAATGTTTCATATTATATGCTAGAAAAAAAAATTATCAGACTGGTTATATTTTCAAATCTTGCAAATCAGTGTTCAGAGTTTTAACTGAGCAGTTAAGTTTTTGCTTTAATAATTTTGTGAGGATAGTTTTAATATTAGAATATCTTTCTTAATATCTTCATTTAGAAAAAACTAAATAATGAATGATTTATATAGTAAAAAATTTTAAGAGTTGATTCTGTAATGAAAAGAGTTACCAACTGTAACAATATTTGATTGAATGTCTTAATATTTTCAAAATAAGTGAATTAAACATTTTATATATGACGGAAATGTACGAAACTGGCATTAGCCGACATATTTGGATTTTTATTTGTTTAACATTATTTTTTAATGGATAAACAGACTTCCCACTAAAATACAAGTATCCATTAAAAAATAATAATGTTAAACAAATAAAAATTCATATATATATAATCAGAAAAGTAAGTGTGTGTTATGTATCACATGCTTCAGTTAAAATTAAAAAGTTGGTTCACCAAAGGACTAATCCTCAGTGGTTAGGTTACAAGACACATCTTGTTACTATATCATCCTATGGTTAAGAAGACTTGAGTCTTTACCTTTTATACTGATTTATAAAATGCCACTTATCAGGCATTAAGTGAAGTTTTCTAGCAGACAAGTTTGGACAATCACACATCAGTATTCCCAACAAAGTACATAGATTATTTTATTTCCATGTTTCAGTCCTTTGGAAATAGTAATCCTTTTTTTCATGAGAGAATATAATTTAAGGTTTTTTTTATGTTTTCTTTAGTTTTCAGTTTTGCAGATTCTATATTGATGAAAGGAATACAATTTAAATCTAATTTTGTGGTTTTCGTCTTTTCATAGATCCTCTTACCCACTTTTTTGTTTAAATATGTGTTATAAAGTTGTATCATTGTAATATCTTTTGTGCATTATTTCATTTTGAACTTTTGAAATCTATGGAAAATGCAATACTAAAATCAGAATGTGCATTGGATTAATAAAAATATGTATTCCAAAAGTATACAGATGTGCATTGTGGTACAGTGGATATCGGCTCGGAACGAGAAATCGGGGAGCCGAGTTCAAATTCCAGTTGAATTCATTTCATTCACTTACGCGCAAATACCCTTGGGAAAGGTATTAATCCATCTCTTCCTTCCAGTTATGGGTTAAATAACAGGACAGATTGGGTTCTATAGCCTTGGCTGGCAACCAATCTACTGCAGAAAGCAATGGCAACCTACTGCGGGATAATCTTCTTCTTAGTCAGTCATGTCTCTTTCGAGACATGATCGCCCAAGCGTTTACCACGTATGGTACTTAACTGACTGATTCCAAAAGTAACAAGGAATAAGAAAATCTTGTTAAAAACAAAAAAGTGCTGAACTGTTATATAATGTTCATCCTGCTATATGGCAGTGAATACTGGACATTCTCCTCACAGATGGAGAGAAAAGAAACTGAAGATATGTGGTTCTACAAAAGGATGCTGAGAATTCTATAGACTTTGCACATAATCAACAAAAAAGCCTTAAAGAAAATGAAAACAAAACAGACACTCATAATCAGAAAGCGATAGTTGAAATTTTTAGGACACACAATAAGAACTTGACCATCACAGGGCATATCAAGGGGGACAGGGGAAAGCAGTGGGGCCATCTACAGGAAAGGTTTATGTAAATGCATAACAGGAGGAAGAGAGCTTGGCAAAGGAACAAATGTTGCTAAGGGCTACAAGTGATAAGGGGTTGTGGAGAGCCATGATCGTCAACAGCACATAGAAGATTCAAAATCAGCTTCATTTACTCAAACTCTTAAAAAACAAAAATACATTGCATACAAAAAGTACTTGGCATATTATGTCATAAGATTTTCATAATTTATTTTAAACTTAAATTTTTCTATTGGACTAAAATTTTAATAGAAACATTTTCTCTGATTAATGAATTGAGAATTTTCTTTGCTTACATATTTAGTTATCTAGTTTTTCACAAAAGTTTTGTCTGTGATAATAAAATTAAATGGAGTAATGAAAAATAATCACAATTTTAATGATTTTTGCTTAAAGAATACCTTTTGGTTTACTAAATACATTATCTAAGACCACTGTTATAGTTTTGTAAATTGCATTGAAAAGATAAATTTAAAAAATCTTAATTTTTGAAAGTATAAACTGAGATATTGCTACAAGCCATTACTAATGCGTAACTTTGTTTTGCTTAGTAAAAGAAAAAATGTATGCTAAAATATAAAATTTAAGAGTTTTAATTTTTTTTCATATTTTTGAGTTGTTAGTTCATGATTAGTATGAAATCATAAATGTTTGCTTTTTATTTTAAGATCTTTGAAATAACTATGAATCTCACTTATCGTTTTTGTCCCTTTAGCACTTCATCCCTATTGAAGATGAAATGGTGTTGGAATGAAGGTCTTGTTAGAAGCCAGTGAGACCTCATCAACTACAAAAGGCCCCTAAACACAAGAGATTTGCTGTTGGAACAGATATGCAATCGTCTCAGAAAAGTTTCTTGTTTAAAATTGTTACAAGCAACTTTTACAGGAACATTTTGCAATATAAAGACAGTGTTTAAGGGATTTTTTTCCCTTTTTTCTGTTGTTTATCTTTTTTTTTCTATTATCTTTTTATTTTCTATTTTTTTCTTTTTTTATATTTTTGTTTAATTTTTGGTCATTATTTGTATTTCAATAATTAGTTTTGTTTTTTAAAACTCTTTTTGTTAAAGAGTTTATTCTTTGCTCTCCTATTCTGTTTTTATTTTTATTTACTTATTTTAATTTTAATGAAGACTGTCAATATATATTCTTATTGTTTCCAACTGGTGTCATGGGTTTGACAATTGATATACAACTGCTAACGTTTCTCAATCATCTCACCCACACTCCTTGTACATGTTCATTCAAATAGATTGAACCTTCAACAAGGCCTCTTGTATAAGGATTTCAATGTGATTCTTCATCACATTGCTTACTTGACTCATTTATATTTACTGATTTTAGTGGAATCAGTAGTCTTTTGAGGAATTTTTGCCAAAAAAAGTGAATGGTGCAAGTTTTTCTTCTCTGTTAATTTTTGTAAACTTTTCTCAATACTAGTTTTATTTTAATTGCATCTTTTTCAAAACAATTATTGTATAAAGAAGGCTGCAGTAATTTTTCTACATTATGTAATATTAAAATTCATTTTTTTTAATTTAAAATTTCATTTTGACCCTTATTATACTTGTATATGAAATAGACAATCATAATTGTTTAATACATTACATGTGATTGTCCAAATGTGATAATTTCCTGTTTTCAGTTGAATATTAATGTACTTGTGACTCTTTCCTTCTTAAATTCTTCACAAAGAAAAATGAAATTGGCTTTAGATTCATTTGATATTTTATCAGCTCAAAAATGTTCTTAAATAAATTAGAAAATTGCTTGCTCTGAAGGAACATGATAGATAACTTTTTTGAAGGAAGATAACTTTTACTTTCGTGCATTTGATTTCAAATTTTTATGCATTTGTAGAAAAGTGACATAAAGTTGTGTTTGATCTCTGAATTTTTTCAAAAAGTCTTCTATTTCAGTATTATAGCACTAAGTGCTAATTTAATTTCAGTGTGATTTTAATATTGTTTTGTTGTGTATCAATACTTTAAAATAAAATAAAGTAGGTTATGTATGGCTATGCCATAAGATTTTTTCCCTCCAAATATTGTTTACATTGTCTGGTTTGTTACAAATGGATTTATTACAATCCCTCCCCCTTTTCTTCTTTCTTTGTACCTACTCCTTGATCAGTCAATTGATGCCAGTTTTGATTGTGAAATATTACTTACTTTACTCATTATTTGGAAGATCCGGAAATTCAGCTAATGTTCAAATGACTGAAATTAATACTTTTTTGGTCAGTTGCTGATAGAAAATTGGCCAATTGTTTGGATTAAATTTGAAATCATTTTTTTTTTGTTTGTTTGTTTTTACTTTTTTCTGCAAAGTGACTGATTGCCATTGTGCAATCAAATCATTTTTTCAAGATATCTGTGATTTTCAAGTCTTTCAAAATAAAAGATGTTTTGTCAGCTTTAAGGTTTGTCATTGTATAATTCACACATTATCAATTTGATCATGTTGAATTTTGACACATGATTAAAACAGAGATTAAACACCCTTTCTAAGGGCATTAACATGTGTGGGTTTTTTGTTTGGTTGTTTTTTTTTTTCTGGTGCCATTTGCTTTCATTTTGGTAACATTTTAGTCCTAACTAAAATTTTGTCATTATAAATTTTGGAGAGGAATATTTTACCAATGTATACATCAGAATATATTGTAAAAAATAAAATTAATTTTTCTTTCTTATTTGGTGGATCAATTTTTATATATCTATGAAAATATTTTTACCATTTCTCACTTGTAAATATTTGGATAAAGGGAAAAAAGATTTTTGATGTTAACAGATTAGGATTATCCAATATAGTTTGGCTTTAACCAATATTTGCTCCTATTTTGAAATTGGATTCTTATATTCTATTTAATCTGTCCACTTTAAAGAGTTGTTTAAGTCAAATTTGAACTTAGTTATTTAATCTTTTGAATGTAAATAATTTAGTTGACTGTTTTAAGAAACATTTTCATTCATTTCAAAATACTTGTGCCAATGACTTTAAAATTGTTAAAGTGGCATTAAATCATTCAATATCTGGTGGAAATTAAATGTTTTTTGACATTCAACATTTGAAATTTGTATAGTTAGTATCTTGTGTGCTGCCTATGCAAATATAATAAAATATTACTATTTGGATAGAATTTTATAGATGGCATGATTTTTAAGATATGGCAATGTATTGCCAGTAATTTCCCTGTATATTTAAACAGTAACTGGCTTTTGGAATTTATTTTTCATCACTGCCACATTAATATTTTTTCTTTTTGTGTTATATCAGTTGTTTTATATCAAATAGAAAATGTATCTTTAACAGTCCAGTTTAACACAGCTGAATACCTAAACATAATAGTTTTGGAGTTAACTATTTAGTCTAGAACTGTTCTTGTGAGTTAAATATTTCTTTTTACACAAAGCTTTTCATGTTTACACATCAATTTTGTGGTTGTCTTCAAATAAAAAGTATTTTTTAACTTCAACAATAAGTTTTAATTTGAATCTTTATTTAAATTCAGCCACTTATATTCAATAAAATCATATATACTCAGGTAATTTTATTTATTCATTCACACACACACACACATATATATTTATTTATATATCCCAAATATACTTTATTTTTTAATAAATCTCAACCCTTTTCATAGTTGGCAGTCTACATATTAATTTTTAAAATGCTGTGCTTAAATTTTAATCGATCTCATTGAAACTTGTAAACTTCTTAAAATTTACAAAAAATATCCCCTTTAACAATTTTTTATTTCTTTATTTTTATTTGTATCCTGAATATTTATCGAAAACTTCAATTTTATGAGATTATTTTTATTACTGCATTTTTTGGTGGAGAGGGGGCAAATGTTCTAAAGTTTTGTTAAAAATTTGAGTTTTATTAAAAACAGAATATTTCTTTAATGTTCTAATATTATTGTATTGACAAATTCATTTTTTAATGCTAAATAATAAAAAAAACATAAGGAATATTATTCCTTTTAGATGAGACCTGAAAGAAATAGGAACTTCAAAATTTTTATTTTTGTGAACTATACCTGAAAAATTATTTTTTTATTTTTTTCTTCTCAATTTCATTTCTATTATTGAATCTACTTATCCTGTCAAGCATAAATCTCAAAATTACATCATTTTTATTAGATACCATGTGAATGTGCAGTTTATGCACTCACAAATATGCCACTTGTATACATGCATAACTATGTTTTGTTTCGTTTTTTTGTTGAGGCAAGACTCGGGATTAATCTCACACAAACCAAGGTGGATCCTACCTGACAGAATTTGTCATAATATCATAATAATTTGAGGCGAGGTTGCTCTTCATAAACCCCAACTCACACTCTCAGTAGATCAAGTACACTGAGTGTTTTTATCAAGACAGCGTCTCTTGGAAGATTGCCATTCAAGGCTTGATACCCCATCCTAGCCTTTTTATATATATATATATATATATATATATTCTATTTTAGTGTACCATTAGTAATTTCTTGCTACTAGCTCTCTCTCTCTCTCTCTATATATATATATATATATATATATATATATATATATATAGAATCAAAATGTTAATGACTTTATTCTAACATTCAATGAGATAAAATTGTTGTTTAAATTCTTATTTTACACAGATGGCATAGTTTATTTTATTTAGAATATAATATATTGAATTAGTAAATGGGGGTGAGATCAATTTTAGGATTTTTTTTCTTTTTACTTTGATTTTTTTTCTATAATTTGAAACAATCGTATTTAATTACCTTTAATAACAAATGAGAATTTTTCTTTTTGTAAAATTATAATTTGAAATTCTATTTCTTAAAGTAATTTTGATTATCTTAAAAACTTTTTCATTTCTAAACTAAACAACTGAGGAGTTTACAAGTGAGATTTTTCTCAAAGCAAACCCATGTCAGTTATACAGATGAATGCATTTATCTGTTCATGGCCAATAAAATTGCCTTTTAAGACTTTTTTCCTGATAAAAACATCAACAAATATCCCCAATTAAAGCACAATGTTTAAAAACTTAATATTCAAAACATTAAGTTTTATTTTGGGAATAACTAACAGTATATTTCATTCTTACATAAACGTTCTTATATTATTTATAACTGTTAAGAGTCATTAACATTCTTTTCTTTTTTACCTTTGTTGGCAACTGAACTTCTTTATGCTTTTAATGTTTTGACCAATCCATTCTCTGGCCTTTGTCAGTTGTCCCATAACCCATTGGGGTTGTGGGGGCATTACATGTACTGCAGCCATAACAGCAATAGTGTGTCTAGGGTAAGATAACCTGACAGAGCCCATTCGTCTTCAGGCTGATTTTGAATTCAGAATTTTCCTTCTAGACTGGTTGCCATCTTAAGGCAAATCAGCCCTACTAATTTAACTCCTATCTGGAGGAAGGAGAGATGAATTCATACCTTTCACAAGGGCATTTGAATGAAAATAGACATAACTTGCTGATTTTTTTTTTTTTTTTTTTCTGAGTTGCTAGCCATTACACTACACGCACATCCTGGTTGTCAGTTGTATAGTCACTTTGAAAAAATAGAAATTTCTTCAGGAAATAGCCCACAGAAAAATGGTTGCTAACATACATTTGATCAGTTCATTTCAATAGAACTGGCATATAGACAGAACCATACACATGTACTTTGTAGGGATTTCATACTATTTCAAAAGATTATATTTATAACAGTCCATGCAAATGTAGAAAAGTATAAGAGATCATCTGTCCTCTTAAAAATCAGGCTTAAGGAATGAGCATAAAAACATAGCCAGAGGGGAGGTAAAAAAAAAAAAATCTGATATGGTGAACAATATCAGGAGATATGGATGTGAGTCAAAATAATTGAGAAAACACTGTTGGAGAGTGAGGAAGTTGAAAGAGGCAATATATATTGGGCTGCCAGATGGATTTGAACACGATGTTGGTTTTCTTTGTTCAGCAACAAAGGATTTAAGAACGCCATCCCCTCCGCCTTCACTCTCTTTCTCCCCTTATATAGTTGGAAATTACCTGGATACATGAGTAGTGGTAGGATTGCATCTATATACTTCAGTCTGCTGAACTGAACTGATCCAGTTGATGACCACTATTTTTATGAAATAATAGTTTTTTGTTTATTTTCTACATCTGAAAAAGTCTGAATAATGGATTGGCTGTTAGCAAGGTGGTTATCTGATAAAAACATAATTAGAACAAATTTTGCTTCTGAGAAGTTTTTACTATAATTATAAGTAGACAGTTGTCAATACAGGTACTGTATTTATTATTTAAACTCTTCCCTGAATTTATTTGGTGCTTAATGATCAGGTTTCTGTTCACTCTTCAAATAAGAAGCCTTTTTTTTTTTTTTCTTCAATAATCAAAATTGAATGTCCTTATTTTTTATATTTTTAAATAATCTCCTCTCCAGATTTTTTTAATCAGATAAAAGTTAAACAAGCCTTTAAAAAATATATATATTTCTCATTTTAGGACACGAAGTAACAAAAAATATGAAAATTGCAATTTATAAGTTCAGTAATACTGAAAATCTGTTTTATTTACTTTGTAAATGTTTCACTATATAAACAATAATTTACTATCAGTTACTGATGTATGAATTTCTTTTTAATTTTAGTTTTTTCTTTTCTTTTTTCTTCAAATATCAGTGTATCAGACATGTTTAAGTAATAGGTTAGATATGATGGATAAATTCTTTGCCTTTTGTTTTTTTTAATTTCTTTTAGATTTTGCCTAAGTTGAATAGAAATAATAAATAATTTTTGGTTTTTATTTGCCCTTCATTTTCTTGCATCAATTTCATCTACTCTAATAACTGTGCCTTCTGACAGTTGACTTTTTTCCACAATAACTCTAGTTTGGATCTGTATTTTTAAACAAAGAATAACAAATAATTTCTTCCTTCATGCAACATTACTTTTGATTAATCATTTTTGTTCATTCATAAACAGATTTATTGTTAAAATGTTCCTAACTTACTCTCTGCCTTATTGCTTGGCTCTTCACTTGATTCGAGTTTTGGTCTGACACTTTTATTTATTCCTTCTATATTTTATAGAAGCCATTTCATCCAAATGATCTATCTCATTTCTTTTAATTTTATTGAACTATTTTTTATATAATTGTATTTCCTGATCTAACCTTACATTGTTTCTTTATTGGTATTGTTTTCTGTGATAAAAATATCTTTATCAAATTAGTTAGACAAATTTAGAGTGCTTTTCTTTGTAAGAGACACTCTAATCAAAAATTGAACATATAAAGTATGAAAAAAATGTCTCTTCTGTTCTTGTCTATATTCTGTATTTTTTCTCAACTTGCCTGCAACTATTTTTGCAAGATATTAAAAATAATTTTTATATAGATTATGAATTTTAGCCTTGTAAATTAAAAGCTTATTCTTGTTTTATTTAATGTAGCAAAGAACATTGAAGAAAAAAAAACAGCACTTTACAAAAATAAACTTTGCTGTTTATAAACAAGTTAAGACTCAGGAACCAGAATTTTTCCTCATCATTATTTATTGTCTTTTTTTCATTGGGTTCTGTGCAAGTGTGTACTTCTCAATGTATTCAAATGTCTGAAAAAACAAAACTCTATCTATTAATAGGATTACATAAGAATTAATAAGTTGTGCTTCAATATTTAATCTTGTTAGATTGTCATAAATATCAGGGTCCTTTTTTATGAAACACTTTAATCCAATATAATTAGCATATTGAATCTTTTGAATATATAAATTTACTCTTACAAAAAAAAGTTTTCATTTCATAAACTAAATAGGGTCAGGTTAATTCTTATATATATTTTTTTTTTTTTTTTTTTTTGAAAGAATTACAGTCTTCCCCCATTTGTACAACTTGTCGATTTTTAGAATAAAACAAATTTTATACTTTCCCAATTTAATGCTGTACAAGGTAGGAGTTTTGTGTTTTGATTATTAATATTCTTTTGTGTCAAACTATGAAATTTTTAAAATGATTTTCTGACTTTTTCCATAAATATGATGACCATAAAACTTATTCCATTTACTCTTGTCATGTTTTTTTTTGTTTTTTTTTTTGCCCACAAAATATTGTTAAATAATGATACAAAATTGCATCATTGTCATACTTTTTCAGATAAGTGTATTGTATATACGTTATTATAACAAAAACTCCATTGATGTTTTAATGGTTTGAGTATTTCAGCAAACTGGACATTTGTTCATTTTGTTTTGTTTTTTTTTTGTTTTGTTTTCCTTGTTTAATCCACAAATATTTTGTCCCAGTGAGTTTAATTTTTATTTGATATTTTTATTGAAAATGAGTGGAAGTGTTAACTTCTAATATTTGATGGCATAGAAACAGCATTTAGTAGCTGTCCATTTTTTAGCATTGTCTTTTAATGCAGCCACCACCAAACGGATATTAGTTTATCTTGGGTTTGGCTCCATCTTGGGAATGTTTTCACAAATATTTATGTAACTTTTTTTCTCTATAACCTCCAATATTGCATCTATCATACATTGTGACTATGACGACAACTCATTTGTTATAAAATTTGAATTCCAGTCCTTGTTGATTCAAACATTAACTTCACAGTTTATTGCTATTTGCTAGAAAAATAAAGCAGAGGAAATGAACAATTTTTTTCCTCATTGGTTGTTGTTTCTTAACATTGCTGTTTAAAAAAAAACAGCATTTGAATATTACCTCAGTAAATGGGACTTCTTTTGTAACTTTTAAAAATGTTCTTATATTTTACTGAGTGGGGGTGGGTTAACTATGAAAAACAGTTAAATTTAAAAAAGAATAAAAGTTTAGTGTTAGTTCTTTGTTATTACACTTCCTGAATGCCAATATTTGAGTTGCTCCAGTAAAGAACTTAAAGTTATATATTCATAATTGCCATACTTACTGTTCTCAGGCTTGTCTATAACTTTCATCTAATTCTCATTTAGTCTTAAAAAATATTATTAGCTTGAGTGTTTATATTTTAGTACAAACTTGTTTAATTCACTGCTCCAAAATTGCTTGGTCCACTCCATCCTTATTTTATTTATAAATCAATTTTTTTATCAAAAAGGGAAATATGTCCTACTGATTTCTTTTGCATTTGTTTTGTTTTTTACATTATCTGTTTATTTAATCAAGAAGATATAAAATAAGTAAACTTCCATTTTTCTTAAGTAATTTTATTTTGATTTTTGTTTTTAAATGGTTGGAATCTGTTCCTTGTTTTGAGAGAGGATGATCTACCTGAAGATGGTAGGAGGAAAATTAACCATTGTATAAAACGAGAATGAAAAACTGAAAATAGTAACCCAAGAAAAAAAATCAAAATCCTACAGAACTATACATTTTTTTTTTTTTTTTTTTTTTTTTCCTGTCATTTCAATTTTATCTTAGAAATATTATTTTACACTGCAGACTGTAGTTAAGGTTCTTGCTTGCTTATCTTATTAAACAGAACATTAAGAAAATGATCTAATTGAAGATTTTTTGATGGCCTGCCTTCTGGTTGAATTATTTGTGAATTTGGGTGACAACGGTCAGTATTTAAATTATTCATGATTTTCTTTTCTTTTTTTTTCTATAAGTGTGAAAAGTGGAAGGAAGGTTTCAATAAATATTTTTAAAATATATTTTATTAAGAATTCTCTATAAAAAAAACAAACAAAAAAACAATTGTAATAAAAACAAATTGGACACATTCATGTATAATGATTTTTGGGAAAATACAAAAAACAATTAACTTTTCATAATTTATGATATTAGTTATCCAAGGGAGCAATTATCAGTGGAAAGTAAAAATAAAATATTGAACCAAATTTTTCATCTGCTTTCCAGTCTGGCATGACATGAATCTTCTTTTTTTTTTTTTTTTCTGCAAAATCTATAACAAATGTTTGGAATTATAGTAGTAATATGTATTCTTAACCATAGTTTTTCTTATTACAATCTGAGCTTCAAACCAGAGTTTGGTTTAACAGACAAACCTGATAGATCAAAGGGAATGTAAACATTTTACAGCCACTAAAGGAACTGTTTATATGAGTATGAAAAAAATCACATGAAATCCATGTTAAGTGGAACTATAAATTATTAAACTGTAGTCACATAATGAGGGCCTAAAGAATTGAACACTCACAGGAAATTGGTGGCATGAGAGCAGAAGAAACAGCAGGTAACCAACTAAACAGGTTTGTGGGAATGGATGACGGAGCAAATAGGCATTTCAAAGCTCAACATTATTTAAAGTAACAAAAGACAGGAAGGTGTAGAGATCCATAATCTCCCACATCCTGAAAGTTCTTTACTCGACTTTTCTTCTCTATTGCAGAAAAGGAATCTTAGAAAATGACTTACTATTAAATAAACATTCATAAGGAAATAAGAGATGAATCTTAAATATTATTGAACATAGATTTGTATAAAAGATAGGAAATCTCTGAGTCCTCCAACCTCTCTTGTTACTGACTAATGATCTCTTTACTAATATAGTCTACATTCTCTCTCTCTCCTCCCAGCCAGTCATTTATTACTGAAATCTGCTTCAAGCTTTAGCTTTATAAATTAGACTCATTATGAAATGAGTTAATTTGATTGTCCTTTTTAAACCATGTCTTATTTGAGTCTGATGATATTTCAATTAATAAACAATTCTTAGACTGGTAAAAGATTTCTGAAACTTTTATTGTTCTTTCTCTTGGCCATTCTCTTTTATTTGGTGTTGCATATGCAATGGAGTGATTTTTTCAATCTGCACATGGAAACCACTGAATACCTAAAAAGAAAAAAAGCAAACATTATGTTCACATTTACATCAAGTTTCAATCATGATTTTTCAACTTCTTTAGCCATTTGAGTGTATATTGGCAGCAGGACCTTCTTTGACTTATAGATATGACTAGCATAGTTTTGTTTTTTAGTATTTTTTTTTTTCAATGCAATAAACAGTTTGTAATTCCAAACAGTTCCCTACAGTAAACAAAGAAACTATAACATTAAGTAGCGTTAATTTTGTAGAGTTAATTATGACATAGACCAAGTTTACACAGAAGGGATATTGGTGAAGTTGGTTGAGACCTCATGTAACCTGGTTCAGTTATAAAGCAAATGTTACCATTGATATCAGCAACTTCAAAGATAGAAAAGGTACATGGCTGATAGTTTAACAAATGGAAAATATTTCTCTTATATGAGCTGGATTACAACCATTTAGCTCTTCTCCTGATATTGGTTTCTTAGATATGATTGACTGTTTGTTGGATTCATAACCAAACTGCCCAAGTTTGAAGTGCAAACATGGCAAGGATAATCGCATGTCAAGACTTCACAAGGGACAATATTAAACCTTTAGCTCCAGACTTGACATATTGATTAGAATTATTGTGTCACCTAGATTCTTATTATACTTGTCATGAATCTGTATAGCATTTTTGACAATCCACAATTCGGATTTGTGGTGATCTTATATATGAAAAAATAAAAATTCTCATCTCACCTTTTGTTGTCATTTAATCTTGACATGCCAATCAATTAACTGACCCTTAAACCATTCTGCATTATTAATATTATTTCCCTTTCCACTTCATTCTTTTTCAAGGCCTCTCAATTACAGTAGGCTTATTGTTAATTTCACTCAAAGTTGTTTTTGGTTGCCATAGCAGGATATAGCAACAAAACTATGAGATTAGTCCCTGAATTTGAATTTGTTTCAGATTCACCTTTGATGGTAGGATAAACCTTTTGCACAGTAAATGAAGGTTAAACTGACAGTGCTCTTAAAATTCTTAACAGTCAAATTTGGATTGACAACTCTTATCTATACTAATTTCTAACTTAACCAAATATTGATTATAGTAACTATTATTTAATTTAAAAATTATGAATTATTTTTTTAAACCATCTTATAGGTATATAGGTTTTGATATCAGTTTTTTTTTTCTTTTTTTTTTTTTTTTTTAAATCTTATAATCATGTCGATATTTGATACTTCAAAATTTATTACATATTTGTCATTAACTTAAATTTGGTCTGTCTTTTTAATGGCTAGCTTTTAAAAGGATGATTTCTGAAGTTTCTGCTAAATATTTTCTCACAACTTTTACTTTATTGATAATAATACAGAAGATTTATTTTCAAGTTAAACTAACCATGAGAAGCGTAATAAATATTAATATAAAAATATAGAAAACTTATTTTTAACAGCTCACTTTAAGATTGTGATGCAATACCAAAAATCATAAAATTTGATAAATTATGAAAAATAAAATGTCAATGAAATAAAACTAAATTGTCTTTGCTCAAAATTTGAATTACATTTGATGTGAAAATGTTAAATTTGCTGTTAGTGGCAAATAAATGAAGCTCTTTCTTTTTACTTCACTGAGCAAAAAGAAAAATAAATAAATCTATCAGTAGTAGCATAATGCTGCTGATTGGGGTTTTTTTTTGTACAGATTCCTGTATAAAAGCTACTTAACATTTTCATTAAATCACCATTCTTTAATTTAGAATGTTAATACATAACAGAAAATATTGCACAAGAATCAAAATTAAGTTTGTTGCAAAATGAAAGCATTTTACTTACTGTTGTTCCCAGTTGTGGCATGGTGATATTGTGGAAGAATTTTCTGAAAAAACAGATTTCAGTTTAAATTGGTTAAAATTTATTTTAACTGATATTTTTTTTTTCCAGGTGAATAAATAATGGGGGAGGGGCATAAAATATATTTACTTTAGTTGCATTCACTGCAAGATAATTAATTCTCTAAACTTGGTGCTTAATTTTCATTTTCTCCAAAAAATGTTAGATTCCCTTCCCCTCTCTAGTTATCAAAAATTAAATTTGGATTTGAAAGTTGATAGTTATAGTGAGAAAGGTTTTTATTTCACAGAGACACTAATGTAATAAAAACAGAAATTGTTTACTTTAAAAATGAGCATTCAACATCCGGGCTAAGATGGAAGATTAGAAACTTTGCTCAATAGAGAAAAAATTTTATTCAATTATGTTTAAAAATTTCCCAAATTTATAAGAAAACTTATAGAAAATAAACTTTGTTTTGGTTTTTGACTGTCACATGCTTCTTTGCATGAATTTCATGTCTTTCAAAGTACATTGTTTTCCAATTTATATCCCTCCAGTAATTATTTAATCCAGAGACAATACTTTTAATTACTTGCCTCACTTGTCTTTTCAACATACTTTGAACTTCCTAGCTCAGGGATTGAACACACAATAAACAGCAGCACCCTGCACCATTTATAGGACAGTAAATTAGTGGAATTCTTAGCTCTCTTTTTTCCAAATAAATGTTTTAATATACTGTTCATTTTTGTGTTGATCTCATAAGGGGGTGCTGCCAAGTTTTTCAAGAATCTAACCAAAATTACAAAATAACTTTTTATGAGACCCTGTCTTGGTTGGACTAAACTTTTCATAATCTCTTGCATATTGAGGATAACAAACACACTAACTTTCTAATGCCTTAATGATTTTTAACTATTCTATAGGGATTTCTATGATCTCTTTGTTTTAACAAATGTTCAACTATTTTGATTTTAATAACCTCTCCAATATTCTTGAGAATTTACAAAAAGAAAGAATTGTTCAGCAAACTAACTTCAAATGTTAACTTAGAAAATAATGATTAAGGCTCAGAAATACACATTCTTGAGCACCCACTCTATCGGCTCTGGCTTTGTGGATAAAGGTATTGGCTTCAACCTTATCCCTTAAAAGTTAATAGTTAAATCCCAAGATGCATAAAAGTACACCAGTTTTATTCTTAGAATAATTAGTATGAATTATAGGTTCTGTCAGTGAAATCCCTTGGAAGATATCAAGTGAGAATTAAATGTTTTAAAACTAAAATTAAATGAAAAAATAATTAATTTGAGAAATTTTACATGTTTTTTCTCCAAAAACTAAAAATGTGATACATCTTAAAGCTTAGTGTCAATAAAGTAGGTTTTGAAATGTAAAACATCAGATATTTCAATATCATTAATCACATCTCAACTAATGGACTCTCCAGCCTTACTCAAGTGTACATCATATTTGATAAAGGAACTTTAAAGATTATTGTATGGAAGGAAGGTTAAAGTGCTTGCTGGCCAAAACAACAAAGATAAGGATGCTCAGTTCAGATAATCAAAGATAAGAGCAATAATTTAACAGATGTAAAAATACGAAAGGAATATAAAAATCAGTAGTTGTGAAGAATTTAAATCTTTGTATTTCTGGAAAAAAAGGTCAAAAACTGATATTTAAAAATACACTTAGTCCCCCACTTATTTTGTGATTATTCTTTTTCTTTCTAAGTAATTTAGAAAAAATTTGTCTGTGATTAAGACATTTACTTGGCTTAACAAGAGGAAATGGAAACTACATTAAATCAGCCTTTTCTTTCAGCTGGTCTGTCCTGTTTTGAAAATAATAAATCCTGACATCTTTACATGCATTTGTATACCAACCACAAGTGCCAGGGGAAAAATAAACAACGCACTGACCTTCAAAGTCAGATTAAATATTTTTTTAAATGGATTTGGATCATGATGTTGTTTTGGATATGCTTGGTTTGTCCCAGTTTTACCAACTATAATTCACAGGTGTTGGGTATTGAAACACGAGTTCTCATACAAGCACCAAAGTTAAGATATATGGAACCTGGGTGACTGCTTAAGAATACTAGGTGCTGTAAGCTTGGATGTGTGGGTGGTGTAACACATAATGACTCAGGATTGGAAATCGAAGAGCCTAGTTCCAATTCGAGTCAGTTTCGTTATATTTACTTACACACGAATAACATTGGGAAAGGTAGGAATCCAGCTCTTCTCTCTCCGCTATGAATTAATTAGTAGAACTTGTGACAATCATTATTATCTTCAAAACATTCTTACAATCTAAAAATGTTTTCTGGCTTTAAATAACCTGCAAAAGTTTGATAAGCTCTAAAATATTTACAGAAAAAATTGTATTTCATTTCAGTCCTTTTCTAACCGTCATTCAAAAATAAGAAATTATGAATAACAAGAAAAAATTGTAATATTCTTACTCATCACGATACATATTCTGTAATCTTGAAAGATCAACTGATAAATCCTGACGGAGTTTTGCAGCCTGTCAAATAAAACACATATAATTTAGTCAATTCAACTTAGCCTGGCACAAGGTTATAAGGATCAAACAATATGAGGAAATATTCTATTAAGCTGGCTTTCTACTATGCTTGATGGCATATGCCCCACCCCTACATAATTTTTGTGATAATAAAAAAATCTTACCAGGAATTATTCATTAAATTTAGTCTGACACAAGGTTACAAATGTACAGTTATTCTTGAACTAAACAAAAAGAATGAGCAAGTTAACAACTAGTGACTGCAGACTACTTATAAAGTTGAGGTTTAGTCTGACAAAAGGCCATTAATGTGAAGCATGTACTTTTTTTTTAATCATGTCACTCCAAGCAAGGCAATAAAGCCACTAGGATGTAAGAGGTTACTATGTGTTAGATAATGTAATAAAAACTACTATTAAGGAGAGATAAAAAGAATTAAGGTAAAAAATGAGGATAGAGAAGGCTGGTTTTCTGTCTTATAATGAAACCTAGCAAGCCATAGTTACCGACCCAAACATACCACAGTATTCCATACACCAAAACAATACCATTCTTACTTATCATTCTTACTACAGCCATCAAAGTGCCTCAAAGTCTCTATGTAGCCCTAACTAGTCTCCATATGTACAATTTGTGTATTGGGGTGGGAAGTAAAAATAACGTTTACAAATTAAACCCCAATGAACAATCATTAAGCCAAACACACGCATCTGGACACAAATACAAAATGCACACTTGAAAAGATTAAAAGCGGCCTGCATCTACCAGAGAACTGACATTTCTGTCACCTCATGGTAGAGAGGAAATTAAAAGTTAAATTTTAACAGAAATAAAAGAAGCCAATGGACATATCTCCCTAGTAAAGTTGACTTGATGGAAGAAACTAAGAATAAAACATATTCAATGCAGCTGCCAATATTCTGATATCAACTTTTTTCACTTGACACAAATGCACAAGACTCACCCACCTTTTACCAAATCAAGTGTAACAAATGAAAGTTGTTCTGAATAGCCCCACCCTTTACACCATGGAGCCAATCAGACTAGAAAGGAAAGCATGCAAATGGCTGGATAAGATCATGGTTAAAATCCTCAACTCTGTATTTAACATCATTAAAGGATGAAAATTACCTATCCCATCCCCATTTTTATCCTCACTTAGCAACTTGATTATACCTGTGGTGAATCATTGAGGTATAGAACCCTATATCATACAGTTGTTGTAAATCAGTTCCAACATTGGAACAAGAATGAGCACTGCTTCAAGTACATTTCATAAGCAAGGCCATCCCAGAGTTTTCTCCCAGCCAATCAGTTTCAGCACTTCCCAGATTTCCAGTTCTGTAATAGGACCCAACCACCTTGCACCCAGCTACCTCAAAGTGGGAAAAATCAGTCAAATATCTGTCAAATTGTAGTGCTCAGACTGGGTTCTCTGGTAGACAGATCCTAAAAGTGGTCATAAAATGTCCCACATTTGTTGTCACAGTCCACTTATTCAGCAATATGTCTATTGGATGAGTTTCTAAATTTCTCTACATGCATTTCATTGGCTATATACATTACCTTCGAAGACCTTCTTTTTAACCTAGCCCTAACTACCAGGGCTTGATGATTCTTGATAAGCAAAAAGGCCAACTCTTCCCTAGCTAATGCTACTTCCTCACTATCACAAAATTTGATCACCTGATCTACTTTTTCCTCACATGCCATTTATGCTGCTAAACTAACTAGATTGAGTCAATGACTATAATCAGCAGCAAATAACCTAATTTTGGATTTTAATTTATCCCACCACATATTTCCTACCACAACCCCATCAATTCCTGTTGTGGCATTAGTAGCAACTAACTGGTCCTGGAAATCTTGCTCAAACAATGATGCATTCAATTTGCAGAAGCCTGCTATTTTAATTAACCTTAGGTTTATCTAAGTTTACACAGACTTACCAATGGCCTGCCATTCCTTTTTTCATTCTCTACAACCACAGAAGTGGTGGGCAAAAGCTTTTCAGAGAATGGGGGATGCAAAAAGGAACCCAACCATGGGTTTTATCACACTGATCCTGGTCATTAGTATGTCCATTACAAGCAAGATGGAAATAATAGACTTGGTCAAAGAGGGATTTGGGTTAGCAGGGATCAGAATTTCAGAGGCTTTCTTCTCTGGGCAAGAAGTAGAAGTGACAAGCCTCTTCACATTCCTAGCAGGTCGGTTTATGGCTGGTCACAATGATCGCTATTTTCTGATTCTCTACATTCAGACAGTTGTGGGTAGAGATAAAGGTTTTGTAATTTAACATTAATTCAAAGCTCCATCCCCTGTTCAAGTCATTGAAGGAAGCACTGAGTATTTGTCCAAATTGAGCCAGATAAGTAACCAAGTTCTCCCCTAAGATTTGTGAAGGGATCTCAAATACTAAAACAATGGACCTTCATGTGCCATTATATTCAGTCCTTTCATTATCAGATCTAAACTCGACACTTTCACACAGTTTGCAGGTGAGGGCAGCAGTATGCACCATATGAAGTAACCCTTATGATTCCAGGGACATCAACAACTTAATAACTTTGTGGAGCGACAAATTTTGTGTGAATGCTTGTCAACCACAAAGACTGATACAATTCTTTTTACAACCTTCTGTAATTCCTTAAGTTCTACCAAGAGCCCATCTTCTTGGCTCTCTGAAAGAACTCCATCATATTGATAATGCACTTCAGTGGAGACTTTCAGCAAGATGGTAAATCACCAGCCACTACATTGTCCTCCTTGTTGCTGTTATTTTTTTGTCTTTTAACTGGGTAACCTTCTTATCCAAATTTTAGGTTTTTTCAGCCACCATACTTTTTCCGAGTCATTCAACTTTGTTGTTTCTTTACTAGTTTCAGTTTTTTGTTTATTTTTATTTGATGGATCTTTCTTTTTTGACTATTCTACTTTTGTTGACTATTTTGAACTTTATCAACAAACATTTTTTCAATATATTGTTTTCAAAGCGAAAAAAGGTTTTTGTCGGGAAAAGGGTACTTTTTTAAATAATAAAAAAAATGGAAAAGAAAATTAAAATTAAGAATACAAATTAAACAAAACTACTTCTACAAAGAGAAGGAAAAAATAAAAATGCAGACGAGAGAAGACTGACAAAAGATGGTTTGTGACGTCAGTAAAAGAATAAATCTGCTTAAACAAATTAAAGAAATCAATATAGAAAAAACAATGAAAAATAAATCTTAAAATACAAATGTAAACAAAATTCCTTCTTCAAAGAGAGAGAAAAATCAAACAATGAAAATGAAAACAATAAAATCAGAAAGGCAGAGAAAAACGAAAAAGGTCCAAAGGTAAAATGAATCAATCTACTTAAACATATAAATCGATATAGAAAGCTGTTTTCTTTTTTTTTAAATTAAGATAAAACAAATCAAAACAAAATAGTGTTACAAAAGGTCTGTAAAAGAAACAAAAATTTTCAAAATGAAAGATTAATTAAATTAAAAGAAAAATTATACTAAGAAATGAGATGAATAAATGTTTGCGTTAATTAACAAAACACAATGGACAAAGAGACACATAAAAAGTGACATAAAAAAGAGAGTTTAGCAGCAGGAGTTAGTGAATTAATTAAGAATTAAACAAAATGGACGCAGTAACAAAAAATTAAACTAAAAAATAAACAATGATAAAACACAAACGAAAGCTTGTTAAAGAAAAACGTGAACGGAAAAATAAAAGTGACAAACGATAGATGAAGTAATAAAAAGATTAAGCAAAAATGCAAAAGAAAATATGCAAAAACAATAAATTTATCTTACAGTGGGTGTTAAGAAATAAAGAATTCAAATTCAAACAATTTACAAGAAAAAGTAAATTAAATCAATAAAGTAGTAAAATTAAAAAATTATGCTAGAAAAAAATAAAAAACATGACTTATAGTTGAGGAGGGGAAAAAAATTATAGGAAAAAAAATTAAAAATTCTCACAAAATAATTAAAAACAAAAACATAAAACTTCTTTGTGGGCAAAAATTAAAAACATGGTTTCTCAGTAGCACATAAAAAATATGTCAGGCAAGTGACAAGACTTCACCTGGTCTGTAAAAATGAACGACTCTAGTACAAAAGTACCAAAGAAAACAACTACCATGAAAATATTCATAAAAAATAAAAGAGAAGCTATGTTACAGCAGTGAGAAAAGGACTGAAGCCAAGATGCCAGGTCAGGGCCCACAACATGGCAGATTCTTAGAATTGTTTTCAAGAATCTCTAAGGAGTATCAGACCAGATGTGACGGCAATATTCAAAGCAAGGATGAATAGTAGACTTAAAAATATGTAAAATAGGTTCCGATGGGAAAGATTATATAATACAACATAATGAACGTATTTTCTTAATTGCTGACTTGATTCAATATTTTCTTTCCACTTCATGCCAGCCGAAAATGCTAGTCAGAGAAGGCAGAAATCAGTCACTCTCCAAGAGGTTAGCACCAGCCATGCTGACAGAAGGTAAAAAGGGTTCCCTCAGATGAGTAAAAAAGAGCAGTTTCATTTTTGAGGTGTTCAAATTAACAAGTCATTCCTTCCCCTCAGTTAACAGAAGACTATTGGTCATTTTTGAGATCAGCTTCCAATTTGACCTTAACGAACCAATCAGCTTTACGATTAAGACAGAAGCAAATAGTTGTGTCATCAACATAGATACCGTGTTGAAAACTAATTACATCAAGAAGGTCATTTCTGAAAATTATAAACAACATAAGTCTAAGGATAGAGCCTTGGAAACATTTGCATTTATGCAAAAAGATCTAGAAAAGTGGCCATTGAGAACAACTTTCATTTCATGATTTGGTAAGAAAGACTGAATCAGTTCAAAATTTCATCAACACTTTTCACCTTCTATCAGTATGACTGATGCTAACCTCCAATAGAGTGACTCATTGTACCTTTTCAGACTAACATGAAGGGGAAAGATCATATTGAATAAATTGCTAAGTCTGCAGCTAGTTGGTTCACTGTGTTGAGCTAGACAATTTTTCTTACCAGAATCTATCTTACATATTTATAAGTCTACCATTCAACCTTGCTTTGAATACTGCTGTCACATCTGGTCTAGTGTCCTGCTATATAATTAGAGGTTCTTGAGAAAATCCAAAGAAGAATTTGCAATGTTATTGGTCCTGAACTGGCATCTCACCTTCAGTTACTTTTCCTCAGCCGTAACATAGCTTCCCTATGCTTTTTTTTATAAATACTTTCGTGATAATTGTTTTGATGAATTCTCCTCTAGGGTACCTAGACTTTATAATTTAAGTGCAGCAAGGTCTCATTATTTTACAATTGAAATGGTTAGATAAAACAGTAGGTTCTATGAAAACAGTTCCTTGTGGAAGTCTATATCCCGCTTCTTGCTTTCCAGTCAACTTTGATCTTTAAAAAATTAAATGCAACATCAATCGTATCTTGTAAATTCTTATTCTTTTATTGTCCTCACTCCTTAATATTTTTTCTCCTATTCTCTAACACTCAGTAACCGCTTGTGTCTTAGTGGTTTTATTGTCTTGCTGGGGGGGGGGGGATGTTTAAAAAAAGACAGGAAACAATTTTTCTTTTTCTAAATAAAAGTGAATAATAAATTCAACTTACTTTCAGCAGATTATGATTGGAAGTTCTCGACACAAATTCGGCCCATGAATTTTGGTTCATTTCTTTCTGTCGATTATTCTCTCTTATCTGAAAGACAAAGATTGTCTTTAACTTTAGAATTGCTCTCATATCACAACTTGCCCATTAGCCTTTTTTAAAGGCATCACATTTTTATTGGCCATAAAAACAACCCACCTTTTTTTACAGAATGCCAAACGCAAGGAAATTTTCTCAAAAATCAATCAGGACTTTTTAAAATTCATTGATTCTTCTGAAATAATTAGTCTCAACTAAAGATTAATATTATTATTGCTTGAGGAAGCATCATGCCAACAAAGAGACACTCAGGTACAAATATACAAAGTCCAATGTACCCATCCTGTCACCCAGTCTGATAAGTGTATACGAAGCACATTTATCACAACCAAATGTTTTGTAATACTGTGAAAGGTTTTGTTAAAAGCAGCTCATAATCATGCCCAGTCATAAATATGTTCAGGTCAGTCTACTTGGTATTGAGGGTGTTCTTAAGTATCTAGCGGTAACTCTCAGGTTGCCTTGCTTACCACATTTGTTATGTATTTAGTGTAACAAAAGAAAAAGAAAATGATTGACCAAAACTCAGAGTTAAAAATCACATACAAATATTTAATTTACGATAAACACAAAATGATATACATACAAAATTTACAATTTTTTGCATTCAAAATAGATTATTACTGGCAGAGTGACGGGTAAGTGTTACGAAGGGGAAGGAAGGTGTCAAATATCGTTACCCAGTTAAGATAGCAAAGAAGTTTAAGTGCTATACATTTAGGAAATCCTCAAATGTGTATACAAAGAATAATTATTAGTTTGGTCAATGAAAGAGTCAAAAATATCTATTTACCCTTTTAGTTCCATGAGGTTCTCTTTCAGGTTTTAGTTGGTCGACAACTTTTCTTAGAGATTCTTTCAGCTGGATGCACAGATCCGCGAATCAGGCCAAAGTTGATAATGTCAGCAAATTCTGTTAACAACTAACTACTCTCTTCCCCAAAACCTATTTTTATAGGGGCTAACACCTAATTTGCATATTTCTAGTATCTTCTCCAATTCTTTAGATTTTACTCAAACATTTTACAATCTTCCAAAACGTTCTATTTCTAATTTCCTTATTTTTACGATTAGTTCATGAATTAAAACTTTTCTGTAATAACAAGTAGAACTCAATAAAATCCCTTACTATAACTTTTTAGACATTATTAATGTTATTTTTTTTATATATAAATGCATCCTCGTAACGAATCCAACAAACATAAAAGTAACCACCTCAGCACCTGATCCTGAACAAAGATACACAGTATCTCAGCTCCTAAGAGGACACTCCCAACAGGTTTTATGTTAGGCAACTGACAAGCAATTCTGTGGTACTGAACAGGCTATCTAGTGTAACCAATGTTAAGTCGCCAAGACAAAACATCTACACGTTAATACCTTCAATCAATTAAGATCAGACGTCACAGTGCAAAACACTACCAGGTAAAAAAACAGGCTTGTTGAAAGATCTCACATAGAAATGGTACGAACATGTCGTAAGAACGAATGGTCTTTCCCCTGTCATGTTACAAGGGCAAAAGAAGAAGAGGCATGCAGAAAAAGATGGGTAGGCAACGCCATTGACTAAACCCCCAGTAATATCCTTTATTTGTTCCCAACACTGTCACTTCATCACCAATGAACCTGTATGTAAGACGCACTGAAATGTTAGAATACATGTACAGATGATTTGTTTAAAGCAGTGAGGGTTTGTGTAGGAGCAGCCACTCTTTTTGGGAAGATTGATGATAGAGTAAAATATGGCTTTACTTTTCAGGCTTGAATATATTACAAGACAGCCATCGTGTACAAAATTCATTGGTTGCATCTATAGGGTGGCCACTGAAAAACTGAAGGGTCTGAAAAAGTTTGAAAAACATGTTCATTTTCAATCTTTTTTATTTTCCTCTTTTGGAGGTTATAGAGTACCCTTGGAGATTAAAATGGCTACATATGGCATCACTAGACAAGTAAAACTCATTGAGTTTTTGTTCATTCCAGTGAAAGATCAATTATTCAAACTCAGAGAAAATACCATCTTCACTTCAGAGTATTTCCTAACAATAATATGATTCAAAATCTAATCTTTCCGTTTGAAAAAGAATGGGTCAGTCGTGATCTTCTGGGAAGAGTTCTTAAGTGCTCTGTGTGCACTGACACGGTGGTGGAAGCTGTATGGGGGAGTGTCCTTGAAGATCCATCAGCTTCTACCTGTCATTGCTCTGCTCACCTAGGCATTGCCAGAACAATGCTTCAAAATATTCTGAAACTGGATTTAAAAATATTTCAAAACAAGATTCAAAATGGTTTAATACCCCAAAATGCTCAGCGGCATTTTATATCATTTCGTCTTTCAGCAGCTACCCTATATATATATATATACACACACACATATATATATATTGAATTTATTTGTTGAAACATTATTTACAGTACTGTGAAAAAGTATTAGGACAAAAACTATTTTATCTTTTATGAGGCGTATTGACAGAAAATAATTTAATTAAAGTAATTTATTTGATTTACTCAACAAATGCTTTAACAAGAAAAAAATACTTGTTACACAATGAATTTAGTATAATAGCCTTTTGCTTTGATCACAGCCTTCATTCTGTCAGGCATTGACATCACAAGCTTCTTCAATGTATCTAATAGTATCTCCTGCCAAGCAGCTTGTATTTGTTCCCAAAGTGTGTCTTGCGAAGTAACATTAGATTTATCAATTTTTTTATCCAAAATATCCCATAGATGTTCAATAGGATTACGATCATGGCTTGGGGGGGGGGGGGAATTCAAATTCCGGAACCTTTCTTCCTCTTCCTTTTTAGTTAAATAATTCTTACAAAGGTTTGGCTTTTCACACTTTATTTAAATTTCAGTGAGGTTTTTAGGAAAATTATCCCTGTCCTAATACTTTTGCCCAATACCGGTAGTGTGCAAAAGTGTTAGGACAGGGGTGATTTTTAACTTTATTTAGATGCCTCATAAAAGATAAAATAGTTCTTGTTCTAATACTTTTGCACAGTACTGTGTGTATATATATATATATATATATATATATATATATATATATACACAGGGTGTCCCAAAACAAAAACAAAAGTTCATATAAACGTATGTCTGCAAATTCTGATGCTGGTATCTAGCCTGTATTGTAACATGGAGATTCCAATACACCCACAAATGTTGGTTATGGAAATTTGTTATTTTATCTCTTCCAAATACTGCCTCATCCATAAACAAAACTAGAGACAAACAACATCAGTAAATATTCTCGTATGGTGATTGATCTCAATGCAAAAGACCCTTCACACATTGCAAATATGGATACAAGAGCTGCTCTTGAAGTACTCTCCATGCAGTCCTATGTATGACATGTTAGGGGCATTTTACATGTGCTGATACCGGGATTGTCTCCATCAGCCTGCAGAATGTGTTCTTCATGATCAGGCATACAAGTGGATAGTTTGTGGTGCCACAGATCCTATCTCAGAAACGCGTCAATCAACAGCAGCGAAGGTTAAATGACTCAGCTGCCTTCAGTCTGGAAAAAACAATCTGATACAGCCATACAGCCTCGTGTCTATTACCATTCGTGTGGCTGTATGTAAAAATCATATCTGCCTGATCACGGTATGAATATCCTGCCATTGTTAAACAGAAAGAGATATGACTGACTGGGCAGAAGATTATCCAACAGAAGGTTGCCATTAAATTCTGTGGTAGACTGGTTGCCAGCCAAGGCTATAGAACCCAATCTGTCCTGTTATTTAGCCAATAACTGGAGGGAAGAGATGGATTAATACCTTTTCTAAGCGTATTAGCTTACATATATATAAGCCAATTGTTATTTTTATGCTATCATCTCTTGTCAAGGTTAACTCTGGTAGTAACAGCTTTTTGTTGCTACTGCCTAGGTCAGGTAGTTATGAGCGAGTGATTTTTCCCAAGTGCTTTCTTCTCCATTAGTCTTTGTAGCATACTAGTAATGGAACATTTTGTCAAGGTGAGAAAACTTGGTTTGTTGTATGCTTGTTTTCCCAAAGGAAATATAATACTAAAGTTAAAAAGGTGGGGGGGGGGAGTGTATCACTTTTATTCTCTTTCTTCTCTGTCTCTTCCTCTTTATTATTCCTCGAAACCATGAACCTATTTACTCTTCATTCACCCCACCACCACCACCACCACCAACCCTTCTTTATTGACCATCATGCCATTCCAGTGATGAGATATTTCTTCAAAATATGGGACAGGGAGGAGTGGATTTGAGCCTTTCCCAGAGGCCATGATGCAGAGTGATCATTGTGTTAATCCCAGTCATGCAAACACTTCCTCTTACCTCAGCGTACAATTCCTTCTCATCTAAAGCATCTATATTCTTTTGGGATTCAATCAGTTTCAATTGAAACAACATATTCAACTGGCAGCATTCTTTCACTCTTTGCAGGAGAGCATCGCACACAGCTTTATCGTCTTTGAGAAGTTCAATATTTTCTAATTCCAATTCTTTCATGATTTCTATCCATACCTCACCTGACTGAAAAAAATATTAGTTAAAACAATGACAATTTAAAACAATTACATAAACTATATTAGAATATATATTAAAACAATGACATTAACTATATTAGAATTCCATCGTGTTTTTTAGCCATAAACACTTACCTTTCCTCTTTCTACCTGGAAACTTATTTCAAAAGATATACACATGAAAAGCAAATGTCTGCTTTTGGAAAGAAAAATAAGTTCAAATATTGACAAGAGGTTAGGAGATGTTTCTGGAAAGGCTTCGCTTAATGTAAGCACAGTAAGGGGATATTTCAATAAAGTTAATGGTAATCCAAGAGAAAAAGGAAAAACTAACCTTGGTAACAGGTCCTTCAATAGAAGGCTAGCTGCTGTTGTAATTGAGGATAAAGACAAATGGGCTTATGATTTCATTACAACTAAAAAGTTGTAATAAGTAAGTTAATAACAAAATAATAATAAAAGTTGTAATAATGTATGTTAATATTAATAGTTTACCCAAGAGACAGGGGAAAGCAGCGGATAACATATTTGAAGGACCTGATCAAGTGGATGATGGAACGAGGGTTGCATGGTGCAACAGGAGAAAGTGTGCTAAGAGCCACCAGGGATAGGGAGACGTGGAAAGCCATGATCATCTATGTCCTGAAAGGACAGGGCACATAGAAGTAGAAGAAGTGTGTCATATACAAGTAAAAGACAAAAATTAGTGAAGGGAGAGTGATGATGTAACGCTCTTTCTAGTGTTCATGAAAGGAAGAAGAGGAGGAGAAATAATAATTGAATATTTTTTCCTTTCTTCTGCACTCACTGGAAGATAGGTAAGGAATATATATACTCAAGAAAAATAGAAAAGGTTTTTAATGACTCTTGAAGGTTGACTACCAATTCAAGCGGCTTACGGCCATATCACGTTGAATACACCGGTTCTCGCTCGATCACCAAAGTTAAGCAACATTGAGCCTGGTCAGTACTTTGATGGGTGACCGCTTGGGAATACCAGGTGCTGTAAGCGTTTAGTGACGGATGTGCGTGCTTACGGCCATATCACGTTGAATACACCGGTTCTCGCTCGATCACCAAAGTTAAGCAACGTTGAGCCTGGTCAGTACTTAGATGGGTGACCGCTTGGGAATACCAGGTGCTGTAAGCGTTTGGTAACAAATGTGCGTTGTGGTGCAGTGGATATCGGCCCGGAAAGAGAAATCGGTGAGCCGAGTTCGAATTCTGGTTGAATACCCTGCATTCGCTTAAGCACTGAATTAATACCTTGGGAAAGGTATTAATCCGTCCCTTCCCTTCAGTTAGGGTTAAATAACACAGTAGGACTTGGGGACCCTGCCCTTAAAAACAAATCCCAATGAATCTTGATACTCGAAAAGAAAAAAGTATTACTAGACACAAAACTTATATAAAAACAACAATAAATTGTTGAAAGAAAAATGTATTACCCGCAATAAATAAATAAAAATTTAGTTGGCAATAAATGACCCACGAATTAACTTAGAGTGTTACATCCTATAAAAGCCGTAGGTTATAGTTGTCTGCATGCAAGAGTGATAAACTCTAACCAAATACTGTACTGAGCAGAACGTATGTATATAAACTCCTTATTATTAATTTTATGAAGATTTCTTTTTCTTATTGTGACTTTCAGCTCTGTTTGGATTGTTGATGCAGTGGATTTTGGTGGCTTTCAACTCAAACCAGCTTTGTGATCAACTGAACACAATGGTTTTGAACAAAGTGATCAACTATCAATTGGTTGCAGAGATTTTGGGTATCAGTGGAGGTTCACATTAGTTTGTGAGTTGATTTAATTCTGTATTTACTAAGTATATCTGGTGTAATGAGTTAGGTGACGATTTTGGATAATTGACAAACTGGAGTGGGGATAACGGATATAATAGGACAGAGAGGGAATTTAGGTTTATGCATATTTATAAACACAAGCAGATTAATCTGCGACTATGATAGGATTAAAATTAAAATAAATGGACATAATATGTCTAAACTATTCAACCAAATATATTTGAAGGAAGGTACACTGCCTATATATATATATATAACAGTGATGATCCACGTATACTGTCTTAA
The DNA here is from genome assembly GCA_037127315.1 of Ascarosepion bandense. NCBI lineage: Eukaryota > Metazoa > Mollusca > Cephalopoda > Sepiida > Sepiidae > Ascarosepion > Ascarosepion bandense. The sequence continues at coordinate 1,890,616 of JBBBDQ010001115.1, forward strand.
TATGTATAGGAAAAACTACTAAAAAATTGTAAGTTTAAAAATGTATTTTTTGACAGTATTTATTTATTTCTATTATAATAATAATAGAAATAAATAAATACTGTCAAAAAATACATTTTTAAACTTACAACTTTTTAGTAGGTTTTTCCTATATATATATATATATATATATATATATATATATATATTGTTAAATATATATATATTGTTATATATATATATATATTGTTAAATAGAGAAGACAACAGGAAAACTATATTTTTCTTGCCTACACACTTCCTCCTGCAATGGGCTTTATCAAGGCAAAAAGATTAAATGAATTTTATTTTAATTAACATGTCTATAAAGCAAAATATTGTTGATAACTAAAAAAATGCTCACAAATTATTCATAAGAATAACAGAAATTATTCATAGTTCATATTTAAACAGAATTCTTCCATGTGCAGTGTAATTCCATGTTATAAGATGTTAAAATGGAAGAAATTAACTGTTTTCTTTGGATTCTTTATATTTTTTTCATTGTGTATGTTGGCCTGAGAGAGTATTGTTTCTATGAGAAAAGGTGGGATTGGGAAAAAACCAGGGTGTAAATTGATACTTTGGTAGAATTGGATGGCGGCACTCTTAAGAATTTTTCCTTCTGAATAAACTGTCTTCTCTTTTGATGAGTGTGGCATTTTTTAAATCAAAATTGTGGTCGAATTTATTTCTGTGAATCACTAATGCATTTGATGAATTATTATTTGCGATGTCTCTTCTGTGTTCATAGGTACATTTTTTTAGGTTTCTACTTGTTGCCTATTCCTGAAATGATAGGTCTCATTTCTATATCTGGTCTATGTGTTTTTGGTAGTCCATAGAGTGTGGGTGTTTTTGGATATATATATATATATATATGAAAGTCAAATTGCGTCTAGCCACACTGATGAGCTGTGATACAGCGAAACAGGCTTGTATGTGGATGACTAATATATATATATATATATATATATATATATATATATATATATATATATATAAATTCAGATAAATTTAAAGGGGGTAATAGTTATTTTCAATATGCCAGTTTAAAACATGCATTTTGATACCTGTTTAATCAAAGAATGAGGAAAAATTCTAATGCCAAAAGCAACATATATATCTATCTAAACTTATTTATAAATGGAACTTTGTCTGTGTGTGTGTCCGTTACTTATGGACTCCGAAACAGCTGACCCGATTTTCTTGAAAATTTACACTTGTACTATAAGCGTCTGTGAGTGTTCCTAGCTAGGTTTTGTGTTAAGGTACCCCCCATAAATATCGATAATAAAAAAAATCAGGTTATAGGAGTGGTCCGATTTTAATCAAATTTGATACACTCATAGACAAAGACATAAGAAATGATATTCAGAAGTTTCAAGGTTGCAGTTCTTACACTAGTGCAGAAAATTTGATATTGATACCAAGAAATCAAAATTTGACTTACATCCATTCATTTTTCTTTCAGTCAACGGGTTTGCTTTAACTGGAAACAACTATTGCTTTTTAGCCTTTCGTGCCAACGTCCAAAGAGTCTGAGCTCCAAGACCATGGATTAGTTTTAAAGCTTTCATTACACCCGAGCAACACCGGGCTATACTGCTAGTTTAAAATAAAATAACCAGCAAATACATTTCATGATCTATAAAATATATATCTAAAAAACATAACTGCTAGTATATATATATGAAAGGGTGGATCACTAAACCTGTATCCCAATAATGTCATTAGTGAATTTTGATATGAAATTTTCATTGTATAACATTTAATATATGGGATTGATCCTAAATTAAGTGCAGGAAGTCATGGAAGAACATTATGTTGAAAGATAAATATTTAGAAAATAAATGCTTTTATCTTTATTAGGTTACCTATTTATTGATCTACAAATGAATTCTCACCTTAAATGACAGATATTTCTCAATAATAACTAAAGTTATATGGTCGATCACTTGAAGTCCGGGAAGGTCATCAAATCCTAAAAAAATGTAAAAGTCAATTTTATAATAATTGTAGTGTTTCATTTCCTTTTTAGAGAAATTGAATGACAAAAAAAAAAATACCACTATGTTACATGTTTTGTCCTTCAAAAGGACTTCTTTACACCAAGAATGGTTTTATTGATGAAGTCTTAAGTAGATTTACGTAGTGGGAAAATAAATGCAACAAATACAAATTATAATTTTACATCAAAAAACATTGTAGATAAAGAAACGCTTAGCTTTAAATCATTGGTGCCTGATATATCGAGATCCATAGCCTAGCTTTCAGCTTTCTATAACTATTGCTTTTATTTTTATATTTATTCCTTCCACCCTATCTATATATATATATATATATATATATATATAAACATATATATATAAACTTATATATATATATAAACATATATATATATATAAACTTATATATATATATATATATATGTATATATATAAACTTATATATATATATATAAACACATATATATATATATATATATATATAAACTTAAATTGTGTGTATTTTGGCAGCATTTTTTCATTAATGCAGGTTTCATTGAATAATATAGACAAGTTTTGTCTATTAATTTTGTGTAGGATCCGTTCATATCGTCTGATATACTTGATGGTGATGTCATTGAAAGACAACAAAAAATCACAGTATTTGTTGAATTTTTTATCGGGTCTAAGCTTTCGGCTCACATAAGCCATTATCAAAGAGTAAATATTAACACACAGTAAACATAGAACATTTAAGCTATTAACAATAAAGATAATTGAATTGAAAATATAAGTCCATCCCTACCGTGACGGATGGCCGAAGACAGTGACAAAATAGTGGTGTTGTGGTCCCTGGTCTGATTACAGACATTTGAGTACATTATTGGAAAAGCTAGTAGAATTTTTCTTAGGATGTTGGGATTAATTTTGAGTGGGGGTAATGAAGGATTACTGTAAACATTTCTTATAATTATATCAATAGTTTCACTGACGGGTACATTAGTAAAAAAGTTTTCCACATATACCAGTTAACTAAACATATTAACCAGCTTATCACACCCTACCTTCCGAGTAAATACAGCATAAAGTCAACCCTAGAGGCAATCCAAATCCTCAAGAGTGAAAAACCTAATAATGAAATCATAGCTTCACTTGATGTGGAAAACCTTTTTACTAATGTACCCGTCAGTGAAACTATTGATATAATTATAAGAAATGTTTACAGTAATCCTTCATTACCCCCACTCAAAATTAATCCCAACATCCTAAGAAAAATTCTACTAGCTTTTCCAATAACGTACTCAAATGTCTGTAATCAGACCAGGGACCACAACACCACTATTTTGTCACTGTCTTCGGCCATCCGTCACGGTAGGGATGGACTTATATTTTCAATTCAATTATCTTTATTGTTAATAGCTTAAATGTTCTATGCTTACTGTGTGTTAATATTTACTCTTTGATAATGGCTTATGTGAGCCGAAAGCTTAGACCCGATAAAAAATTCAACAAATACTGTGATTTTTTGTTTTGTTGTCTTTCAATGACATCACCATCAAGTATATCAGACGATATGAACGGATCCTACACAAAATTAATAGACAAAACTTGTCTATATTATTCAATGAAACCTGCATTAATATATAAACTTATATATATATATATATATGTATATATATATATATATATATATATATATATATATATATAAACTTATTTATCAATGGAACTTTGTGTGTGTGTGTCCATTACCTATAGACTCCGAAATGGCTGAACCGATTTTCTTGAAAATTTACACAGTTGTACTACAAGCGTCTGTGAGTGTTCTTAGCTAGGTTTTGTGTCAAGATACCCCCGATAAATATCAAAAACCGATAATCAAAAAAAATCGGGTTATAGAAGGAGTGGTCCAAATTTAATCAAATTTGATACACTCATAGACAAAGACATAAGAAACAATATTCAGAAGTTTCAAGGTTGCAGTTCTTACAATAGTGCAGAAAATCGATAATATATATACATATATATATATATATGTATATATATATATATAAAAGGCAAGATGTTTGTGTGTATGTATCTGTTTATCTGTCTGTATGTCCTTTATACAAATCCACAATTTTTATCCGATTCTCACCAAACTTCACACACATATTCTTTAAGCTGAGTCTGAGTTCCAGAACCATGGATTAGTTTTAAAGCTTTCATTACACCCAAGCAATGCCAGACTATACTGCTAGTATATATATATATATATATATATATATATATATATATATATATATATTGTTACATCGATCATTCAAGCTATTGGGTGCGTATAATGATAATATATGCGCTAAAAAGTCTGCCTTCTTCCACCGAACGCCCATAGCCCAGAGGTAGAATCGCCGACTGACGCCAATTTAGTAGAGTTTCAATCCTGGGTTAAAAAGCAATCGAAGTCTAACCGTACTGATGATCTGTGATACAGCGAAACAGATCTGTCTGCGGATGACTATATATATATATATATATATATATATATATATATATATATATTAATGAATATACAAATTATCCTACACCTATAGCACAACTCTGAGTTTCATGCACTACGCAATCAAGTGCATATTATGAACATACACCAAATGATTGTATAGTACATAAATCTCTGAGTCATGCTACAGACACAGGAAAATGTGTATGTCTATTAATATATATTTAATAACTCTGTTATATTACATTGCGCACTGTTTTATTAACACCAAAAATTATTTATATATGTGCATGTACTACTACCTTCCCACCAAGGCAGATGTGACACAAGGTCAATGTGGGGATCTGAGCCTTTAAGCTCAGCCAAAAATAATCCCATAGACCCAGCTTAAGGCTGAGTCAGGCTCTTGTATATTCACCCCAGATGAGGCTTTACCCTTCCAATATATATGAAATGAGTTTTTATATTTTTATATATCAAGAACTCTATCACATCTACAATCGAAAAGAATTTATCCAAACTCGACATAAAAATTGTTACTATTATATCCAAAGCAATAAAAGACTTAGTCAGTACTGAACAAAACAATAAGCTAAAATCTGAAAGAGGAGTTTACACCACCACATGTTATAATTGTTACAAAGAATACACAGGAGAAACCTCAAGAAATTTAAATAAAAGATTATATGAATGCAAAAGGAACATTTTACAAAATAATACACATTGGTTGCCAACCATAATGAGACTGACCACCATTTTCGCATAAAAATTCTACTCTGATCAAAGGAGAAAATGATTCACTGCAACATAAATGTCTAAAGAGTGCCTTGATTGCAAGATCATCCACAGTAAATTTGCATCCTGACTCTTACAACATTTCACCATTCCTAACAGATCTTCTAATATCGTAGTGTAGAATACCTACAAAAGTGATGGAAAGAAAAGGAAAAAACTCTAAATGAATTTGGCTAAATAAATAAAAATTCTAAAAATTCCCAGCACCTCTCGATTCATGTGTATTCATACCAAAATAACAAATTTAGTTTGATGAACTCCTGAAGGACAAAATGCGTCACAAGTAAACTTTGTCCACTTTTTTCATACAATTTTGCTAATACTGTTCTTGATACATAAAAATATATATCTTCATCTTGTATATATACCGAGTAATTGAAAAGTAAATACTCATTTTAAATACTTATAAATTATTTATGAACTATAATTTTTACAAGAAATGGATATAAGAGGAAAGTGTTTAACATGAGGTTTTATCTAAAATTTGATATGGGCAATTTTGTTACCAGTTTCTCAAACAGCCCAGGAATCGCGTCAAGTGATTTCACCAGGAAATCTTGTATTTCAAAATCTTGGTTCGATATAGTAGACTTGCTCCTCTAACCAACACCAAAGAAAAAAGTCACAGGATGTTAAGTCAGGACACCTGGCTGGCCACTCATACATAAAATAAGAAGTTACTTACCGATCGCCTTATATATATATATATATATATATATATATATATATATATATATATATATATTTTTAAATAGCTTTAATCCAAAAGGAAAAGTAGGAAGGTAAATCCCAAAGACCCGATCCTAATTAATATTAATATTTTAATATTAAAAAAACGATACAGGTGGAGAGCTCAATGTAATTAAAATTACAGAGCTAATTATTTTGAAATGTGGTAGTTGCCAATGAGATGTGAAATCTCTCTTAGGTATTTCATGTTGAAATGATCATTCAACAATTTTGAACATCGAAATTTATTTTATTTTATATATATATATAACCCTAGACATTGTTCGGACACTTGTCCTCATCTTTGTTGTCATTTTCACTGTTGTAGCCTGGTATTGAACTTACACCTGTTTTGATCAAGTCACTGGATTCAGCCAACACTTTTGTGGTAAACAAAAAAATTAGAGAGTTAAAATGGAAATAAATGAGATATCTGGAAGCAACATGACTCATAGAATGAGAACAATCTACTGTATGGAACAAAATAAAGGGTTCAGTTCAAAATTCCTTCTTTATTTTGATCACTGGGGTATATCATTCTCATTCCATGTGTGAAGCCACTTCCGGTAGCTATACAGTTATCTCCCTTTAACTCAAATCTCTGCTGTAGCCAGGTACTGAACTCACGACTCTTTGGGTCAAGTCATTGGAACATGTGTCCTTGAGGTCATCAGTGTATGATTTTCTCGGACTTATAAACCTAACATCTCAGTAACTATTTTTTACCAGAGCTCATATTGCAATCCTTGATGCTATTGGAAACTACATAAACTTAAGGAATCAGTGCATATGCTAGACCACAAAAATCTCCTAAACTGGCCAAGCATAGAAATGAATACAATATCGGAATCAGTAATACAAAGTGCTAAAGAAAAATCCAACAAGATGATAGAATGAAGTAAAGAACAAAGCAGGATATGTATCTCAATTTAACTGAATAAAGTGAGTTGAATATATGAAGCTTCTTCAGAGATTGAGGTAAAAATTTTCTGAATTTTACCTTATTCTCTGAAGAAGCTTTAATAAAATTGTATCATTAGATTGAGATACATTTCCTACTTGGTTTTTGACTTTATTCTATCATTTATATATAACTTCATATCAATAAAACTATAATTAGTTTGAAGTCCATTTGAAGGATGAAATGCTTTTTTTAATGATTTTTTTCATTTTGTCATTTACTTACCTAATAATATAGATTTGTATCTCATTTTGAAAACAATATTCTCCCTTGAAAGACTTGGAAATAAATTAAAATGAATAAATTCTTAAAGATAGGATGCTGTGAGTAAAATGATGATGGAACATATTTTTGCTTGACCCTGAAAGATACTAATAATCCAAAAGTATTAGCATTACCAGGCACTTTTCAATAAAGTTTACCTATGCACATACAAAGGTCATATTCCTGGCCTTTACATAAATTTGAATCCCAAATACTAGTACAAGTGGAGACAGGCTCTTGCCCGAGCCACCAACCCATGAAACCAAATTTCTTTTAATGAGAATTCATTATTTCTAAAATTGTCAAAAAATGAAAAAATAAAAATTGACTTTACATTTGAATCTATATTTTTTAAAAATTTCAACTTGTAAAAATTACAGTTTTTGGGGAAAAAAACTGTTTAAACATCACAAATTTTGTTGGGTTTTTTTTGTAAAATTTTTAAATTATTTTTTTGTAATTTGTAAAATTTTAAAATTAATTTTTTTGTAAAACTTTTAATAATTATTTTTTTGCAAAATTTTAAATTATTATTTTGTAAAATTTCAAAATTATTTTTAATGGATAAATTGAGGAATTTGTCTGAATGATGCATATAAAAATAAGGTAGTTGTATGTGTGTTTCTGTGAGTGTGTCTATGTGCCCATTTCAGTGTGTATGGTTTGTATGGCTATGCCTGTGTCTGTTGCTCACTGTGTGTTTCTGAATATCTGTGTGAGTGTGTCTGTGCACATGTTGTTGTTGTATGTCTGTTCTTCTGGCTGTGCATCTGCATTTGTACATTTCATGTTGTCTGCATGTGTGTATATACTTCTCTGAGCCTGTCTGCTTGTGAATGTATCAGTGTTGGTTCTGTGTGTGTGTGTCTTGATTACTGACCCAGTTCGCAAAAAAGACAATAAATTTTCCCTCGCATGTTCTCCATCACATCAACAATTGCCTGGCTTGCACAACACGCTGGCTGTGGATAAAATCCTGATTCCATTTGGAGGCAACCCATTAAAGCATAATCTGGATCTGTGGATGATAAGCAACAAAGTTTCAGACATTAGACATACAATGCCAAAATGCTTCACTTGACAAATTTTACTTTTTTCTTTAAAAGAAGAAAGACCAAATAATTTTTTAAATTCCAAATTCTGATCTTGAAAAAAAGAAAAGCAAATTTACAAAAACTAAAATATTAACTGCAAAGAATTTTATTTTATAATTGAGAAAATGAAAATTATTTTGCAAAAAATTTTAAAATCTTGCATCAAAACTTTAAGGAAGTTAAACAAAATATTGAATGTTCACAAAGAACACACTATTATGTAAGAAATACTTTTGTTTTGGTAAAAAATAGTAAAAAATATTGAAACTTTTTCTGTCTGAATTTCTAGGATAAGAAATTATCATTATTTACATTCAGACTAATATCCTTGTTATTATCACAATGCTTCAGTCATTGTGCTCCATGGCTTTCTTCAGATGTCTGGCAATCTGGGTAACTTGTGTTAGTTTGTATAATCTCAGACTCAGAGAAAACAAAACTAGCAATAACTGAGCAAAACTAAAAATTAAAAGAGTAGATATTTTGTAATGTAGACAAGAAAATGAGAACAATCTACTCCAGATATTAAATAAGGAGTTCAGTTAAAAAATTTGCTAAAGTTAGCTGGATCAATAGATTTCTGAAGAAGGTCAGAGGCCAAAATGACCAAAACCTAACAACAAAGATAAAGATATTATTCTGAACGTGAATAAGTTAAATAATACATGAGAATGTCTATAGCAATAATCAAAAAGTATTTCTTATATCAATTGATTTCTTGGTCAGTTTTTTGGTCCAATACAAAAGTGACTATGTTATATTGTGGCCCAGACACAATTTTGAACCAAAACAAAAGCATTTACACTAAATTGTAGCCTAGATATAATTTTGGCTTGATACAAAACCAATAATTTTACACGGTGACCCAGATATTAGAACCTTGAGTAAGTTCTTGCTGTTTTATAACAGCTGGTGTTCACAGAACTGTGTGCATGTAGTTTCAGCTGGTAACACATCTATACTATAGAAGTACTATAGCAAGATTGAAATTCAGTGTATATCATTTCCCTGAAGTGTAACAATTTTGTTTTTCATAGCATTAAATATGTCGGATTTCATACCAAAGAAATTGTATTTGTGGGGAATTTTACTGCACTACTTTATTAAAAAAAAAATCTGCAACTGAAGCACACAGAATTCTTGTTGAGACTTATGGCGACCATGCTCTGTCAGAAACAGCATGCAAAGACTGATTTAGACACTTCAAAAATAATGGTTCTGATATTGAAGAGAAAGAATGCTCTCATACACCGAAAAAATTTGAAGACAAAGAATCGGTGGCATTACTTCATGAATTGGAGAAATTACTTCATGTCATGCATAAGCTGAACTTGCAGAATCATTAGAAGTTTATCACAAAACAGTTTTGAAAGGCATGAAAGCAACAGTAATAATTCAAAAGCATTGGGTGCCATACAAAGCTGAGAGATGTCGAATGGCGTCTTAAAACATGTGAACAGTTGCTTCAATAGCAGATAAAAAAAGGTTTTTGCATCGTATCATGACCAGTGATGAAAAGTGGATACACTACAATAACCCCAAGTGTAGAGGATTGTGGGGTAACCCTGGCCATGCATCAATATTGGCAGCAAAGCTGAATATTCATGGCTTGAAGCTTCTGCTCTGCATTTGGTAGGTCAGCTAGGTGTAGTTTATTATAAGCTGCTCAAACCAAAATTGATTGCTATTGATGCATTTGATGTGAGCACTGAAGAAAAAATGGCTGCTATACAAGCAGAGACATGACAAAGTGATTTTGCAACATGACTACACTAGGTTACATGTTGCAAAACAGGTGAAAAATTACTTGGAAATGCATAAATGAGAAGTCCTACCCCACCCACAACATTCATCAGACATTGTCTTGTTTGATTATCACTTGTTCTAATCAATGGCACATGGCCTGGCTGAGCTGCACTTTTATTCTTATGAAAAAAAAATGGGTTGACTCATGGTTAGCCTGAAAAGATGTGTTGTTTTTCTGATGTGGAATTCAAATGCTGCCAGAAAGATGGGAAAAAGTAGTAGCTAGCGATAGACAATACTTTCAGTGATATGTTTCTTAATAATTTTTGTAAATAAAACATTACTTTTCACGAAAAATCAGTGAGAACTTATTCAAGGTTCTAATACAATTTTGTTCCGATACAAAACTGATTATGTTATATTGCGGTCCATAAAAATGAGATCAGTTTCTAAGTTGGCTTAATTTGGTCAGTTGAGTATTTTAGAAGTTTAGCCAGGTTGCTTACCCGCAATGGCTCCCGATGACTGCCTTCTAACTCCCATTTGTCGTTCTTCTTCTCGCCACATTTCGCAAAAAAAATGAGGGGCTGACATATTTTCTTTGGACCCTTTCCATGTCAGGATATGTTTGACTGTTTGTGGATTTTCACAGCACAAATCCAAAAGACAACCCAAGATATTCTGTTGCATGTCTTGAGAACATATCTGCAGCAAAGAAGTACAGAGAGCAATCGTAGATTTTCAATGATTTTAACATCTCTTTTTACCCTTTTATATAGTTTCCAGTTAAATTCTCTGCATTCACTTACGCGCAAAACCCTTGGGAAAGGTATTAATTCATCGCTTCCTTCCTGTTATGGGTTAAATAACAGGACAGATTGGGTTCTTTAGCCTTGGCTGTCAACCAGTCTACCACAGAAAGTAATGGCAACCTACTGCAAAATAATCCTTGGCCAGTTATGTCTCTTTCGAGATGTAATTGCCCAAGCGTGTATCATGTATGGTATTTAACTGACTGACTGATATGGTTTAAACAGATTCAGTTTTTTGTTCTTTTTTAAATAAAGTCACCTCAAGCAAGGCAATAACACCACTAAGATTCAAAGAGCAGGGAAAGAGAAAGAATAGACAGAATAGAGTTATGATGAGGCTTGCTTTGGATTTCATTTTTTTTGTCACTTGGCACAAGGCCTGAGAGCTACTTGTGATTGAGGTTTACAGAGTAAGATGCACGAGTAAAAGTATTGGTGTACGAGGCCACCAGAAGTGAACGTGAAGGAAAGACTTCAGAAGGAACTGGAAACCCAATCCAAAACAGAAAAAAAGTGATAAACCTCTACCCCTGTCCAAAAGATTGGGGAGGAGGGTGAACTGGATGATAGGTAATGATACCCTTACAAAAGATTTTAATCTTTCTTCTCCTGCCAGCTATGGGTTAAATAGTAGGACAGACTGGGTTTTTTAGCAACCGTTCTAGAGATGGGAACTTAATAAAATCACCCATCTCCCAGCAAGCTTGGGCCACTAGCAGAGATTCATCAACCCATGAAAAAGACACAGTGACTGAAATTCTTTAGTCATTGTGTGTTGAGTGTTTCACATTCTGCCACTGGCAGAGAAACTTCTCCCTTTGAGCTAACAAGGATTCTCTCCTACGGGTCCTCTGCCCACACTACCACCACAGTTTACATCTTATCTACTCTATCAGACAGCCAAGAACGATCTCTGATAGGCAGCATGTACCCTGCCAACAGGTGATATCAAAATTACCTTCAGTTCTAACTGTAACTTTATACAAATGAGTGGCCAAGTAGCACTTGTTCCTGAAAGTTTCCATTAATACCCTATTTTATATCCTTCTGGGTTAGTGGGTAGTTACTTCAAATATTTTTTCTATCTGCTGTGTCTCTTCAGGACATGGGCAATTATGGCTCTCCACATTTTCCTATTCTTTTAATGTATTAGTAAATTTTATCTTTTTGCTATCTTTCCTAATACCTATTCTTCCAACCTTTTACACAAGCTCCTTCTTTTTCTTCTACTTCTTCTTCTATGTGCCATGTCCCTTCAGGACATGAGTGATCATGACTCTACAATGTGTTCTGCTAACCATTTACACAAGCTTGTTATTTACTCAAACTTCTTAGCAATTGATTCACTATTATTGCTACACTTAATTTTATTAGGTAACCTGCAACCAAGAAGATGCAATGAGTTGTTTTCCTGGAGGCTAGCATTAGACATACTCACGGAGAATGAAAATAGTTCTTTATGATAATTAGCAGGTAGCATTTTCATTTTGGAAACATTTTGAAACCAATTCTTGCCCCAGTTAACAACTGATTGAAGATTATTTTCATGATGAACTGCCAGTTTTACTTTGTCAGATCTCTCAGACTTCCTATCAAGACAGGAGTAAATAGTTATAATCAGCATAGACATCAATTTGTTTATGTTGAAGAGTAGACTTTGACTATTAAACATAAAAAATTATTCTCATCTTTGTTGTCGTTAAAAACATTATGATACAAGATTTAGCCTACAAATAAAGATTCAATGAATCTTCTAACCCCTCAAATTATGGCCCTATTATTCTCTTGCCTCTTTTGGACAAAGTACTCAATGGCATATAGAAAAAACAAAAGTAGAAGAAAAAGAAACAGCTTGTGTAAAAGGTTGGAAGAACAGGTATTAGGAACGATAGCAACAAAGCAAAAAGTACTCAAGTCAAACAAGAAATTCAACTGCCAAGTTTGAATTCCAGTTGAATTCATTGCATTCACTTATGTACAAATACCCTTGGGAAAGGTATTAATCTGTCTCTTCCCTCCAGTTATGGGTTAAATAAGAGAACAGATTGGGTTCTATAGCCTTGGCTGGCAACCAGTCTACCACAGAAAGCAATGGCAACTTACTGTGGGATAATCTTCTGCCCAGTCAGTCATGTCTCTTTCAAGACATGATCGCCCAAAGCGTGTATCATGTATGGCACTTAACTGACTGACTCAAGGCTTTAATCAATGCTGAATCGATTAAACATCTTACTTTACATGGCCTCCTTTCGGGCAAACAATATGCTTTCCACTTCATCTGGTCTACCACAAATGCATTAACAATCACTGAATTTGTCTATCAAGCTACAGATAAGAATGGCAAAGTTCGATCAGTGGCTTTAGATGTCTCAAAGACATTCAAATTGGTTTGGCATTTTAGCCTTGTGGTGCAGTGGATATCAGCTCAGAACGAGAAATCAGGGAGCCGAGTTCGAATTCCAGTTGAATTCCTTGCATTCACTTACATGCAAATACTCTTGGAAAAAGTATTAACCGTCTCTTCCCTACAGTCATGAGTTAAATAACAGGACAGACTGGATTCTATAGCTTTGGCTGGCAACCAGTCTACCACAGAATGTAATGGCAACCTACTGCAGGATAATCTTCTGCCCAGTCAGTCATGTCTCTTTCAAGACATGATTGTCCAAAGTATGTATCATGTATGGCATTCAACTGACTGATACAAGCTCAATGGTTACGGTGTGACGGGATGTATATGGCTTAATCCAATCATTCCTAGCAAATTGTGTAATGAAGGCCATGTTGAATGTGCACGCTCCCAGGGCTCTATCCTTGGACCATGCTGTGTCTGATCTTCATCAATGACCTTCCCAATGTTGGTTGGTTGGTTGTTTTGTTTTATGGCATATCAACCTTGGTGGATCATTTATTGCCAACTAAATTTTTTTTTTTTTTTGCTGGTAATACCTTTTTTCTTTCAACAATTTATTGTTGTTTTTATATACGTTTTTGTGTCTAGTAATACTTTTTCTTTTTGAGTATCAAGATTCATTGGAATTTGTTTTTTAAGGGCAGGGTCCCTAAGTCCTACCCTGTTATTTAACCCATAACTGGAGGGAAGGGATGGATTAATACCTTTCCCAAGGGTACCAGTACTTAAGTGAATGCAGGGTATTCAACTGGAATTTGAACTCGGCTTACCGATTTCTCTTTCCTAGCCGATATCCACTGCACCACAACGCACATCCGTCATTAAACGTTTACAGCACCTGGTATTCCCAAGCGGTCACCCATCTAAGTACTGACCAGGCTCAACGTTGCTTAACTTTGGTGATCAAACGAGAACCAGTGTATTCAATGTGATATGGCCATAAGCCTCGAGAGGCTTATGGAGATGACACAACCATTTCCTCCTGTCTTTGTAGAAAATCTGACAGATCCAACACAACAAACCTGGCAACTGTTTCTGGAAAGGATCTCCAAATCAGTTGTTAACTGGGGCAAGATATGGCTTGTAAATTTTAATGCCTCCAAAACAAAGCCGCTTTCATTTAATCATCACAGAGAACCTTTTCTGTCTGTATGACTGATGCTAACCTCAAGGAAAGTAACACACTATGCCTTCTTGGCCTTATGTTTTCAGCTTACATGAAGCAGAGTGACTATATTGCTTTGTCTGCTATGGTTCCCAACCCCGGGGTAAATTACACCAGTGGGGTAATGAGCCCATATTTTGGGGGTAATGGATGTTTGGTTTGGTTTGGGAAGAGGCAATCAGCTTATAATTTCACACTGTACCAAATTATTAACGATACAGTATTTCAAGGAAAGAATTCCCCCTACCCCAATCTCTCGTAAAGTATCTTTCTTTCAAGCCTTGTGGGGAAAAAAAAATCAAAATTTCTTTACTTTTTAGGCACCAGATCATAGAACTGTGATCATAGTCAAATTTTGGCTAGGTTACTATACCTCTGATTATTATAGATTGGTACTATTGTATTGAATAATTTCCATTAACTTTGTCTGCTTTTGATGTATGAAAATGTAATTACTTCTTTTCCAATATTATGGGTATTTGTTTATTAGGGTAATGGATAATAGTGAAATTGTATTTTGGGGCAATCACAGCAAAAAGGTTGGAAACCTATGGATACAAGGAAAGTTGGTTCACTGTGTTGTACCAGAAATTTTTTTCTTGTCAGAATTCATTTTGCACATTTATAAATCTACCATTCATTTTTGCATTTAATATTGCTACCATATCTTGTGGTCTTGCAATTCTCGACACAGTCCAAAGGATCTGTAATGTAATTGATCTTGACCAGGCAGCTTGACTTTCTCACTGACAGAACATGACTTCACACTGTCTTTATACAAATATTTTCATGACAACTGCATTTTTTTTTACTTGGTACCCTAACTACCTGAAATTGATTTGTGCAACTAGATTGGCATCTAGGTCCTACCTTTTTCCTGTTGAAATAACTAAATAGAACTGCCACTTCAACTTATAAGTTTCTTTTCTTGCACTTCCCACCTATGGAACTCCTTCCTGATTTCTTGCCTCCTTATAACTACAATCTTCAAAAATTTAAATGCAGCATCAATCACCATCTTCTGTCTTTTTGAACACTGTTCCTTTTTTGCCCTTTCCTCAATTCTCCCCATTCTCAGTCTTCTCTTTCACTTTCACTTTCACTTCCTGCAATCTCCTTCGGTCTAGTGGCATTATCAAGTTGTTTGGGTGAAACTATTAAAAAAAATCCAAACAAATAGAAGTAACAGCAGCAATGTGACCTCTGGCATCTAGTTCAATGTTTCAACCACAAATCCATGTTCAAACAGGTCAAATTGATCAATCAATTAATCAATCAATCATTTACCTCTAGAAGATCCATAAGCAGAAAGCACCCCTCGTTTTCCAAGAAATAATTTTCGGATAAAGTACAACCAATAACCGAACACCTGCAAGAAGATATCAAGAGATGCAATTTTAGAAACAAGTCAAGGATTATGAAATACCATCATTTGGCATTAATTTAACACATTGAGCACTATGTCACCATATATTGGTGACACTTGGAAAGGACATCCAATCCGTAGTGGACTGGGGTAAAAAATGGTTCATAAATTTTAATGCTTCTAAAACGAAGCTACTATCAATTAATCATCATAGACAATCGCACCTACCTCCTATTAGCATGGACCAGGCTTGCCTCCCAGAGAGTAAAACACTATGCCTCCTTGGTCTCACACTTTCAGCGGACCTCAAGTATAATGACTATATCGAATCCATTGCTAAATCCGCTGCTATGAAAGTCGGTTCTCTGTGCAGGGCCCGGAGGTTTTTTCCGTCTGAATCTATCCTGCACATTTATAAATCTACCATCCGCTCGTGCATTGAATACTGTTGCCATATCTGGTCGGGTGCCCCTGCTATTCTCCTTGGGCTTCTAGACAAGGTACAGCGGAGGGTCTGTAATGTGATCGATACCGACTTAGCAGACCGCCTGTAGTCTCTCTCTCACCGGCGCGACGTGGCTTCCCTGTGTCTCTTCTATAAATACTTTCACGGCTTCTGCTCCGATGAACTTAGATCACTGGTGCCCCCTAGGTTCGAATTTACACGAGATACTAGATTAGCAACTAGATCCCACCTTTTTACAGTGAAACCGATAAAATGCAACCGCAACTTCTACTCCAACAGTTTCTTTTCTCACATTTCCCGACTGTGGAATTCCCTTCCACAAGACTGCTTTCCCGATGGCTACAATCTCCAGGAGTTTAAATGTAAGGTCAATAGACACCTCCTAACAAACTAACTCGCTCCCATTCTTTCAAACACTCTTCCCATCCTCCCAACTACCTATCACCCCCCCCCCACCCCTTCTGACATTTCCTATATCTAACCACTCTTTCTATTTACCTTCCTCCATGTAGCCCCAAGCGCAATAGTGGCAGTGGAATGCCTTGCTTGGGGTGAAATGATTAAAAAAAAAAAAAAAATAGTATTTTTATTTACACCATCTCTCCAGATTCTGGTACCAGTTATATTTTCATTTTAATTTGCTTTGCCAAATATTGAAAACACTATACATGTTTCTATATAAAGCAATGTCTACAGCTTCCTGTTAAAATTTGGGAAAATGCAGATGGCACTTAGTTCAATACTTTTAAAATCTATGGCAGGTATATAGAAAAAAAAAAAACAAAGCTCAAGAAACAAATTATTGATTCAACTGCAATATTAGTAAACTTTGGTGAACTGTTTCACCAATATAGGGTGACATGACTGTAATTAGAAAATAAATGTAAATCACATTTATAGCATACTAGCAGTATAGCCCGGTGTTGCTCAGATGTAATGAAAGCTTTAAAACTAATCCATGATCCTGGAGCTCAGACTCTTTGGACGCACCAATATACATAGCCATACATATAGCCAATTTAAAAAAAAATTAATCAGTTTGTCTGATGATCGCAAGAGTGTGAAACCCAGGGTTACAAACTCACACCTATCTAGATGAATATGTTAGCTCTATCAGTGATATTGAGCACTTTCAAATAAGTACTGCGCATATATAATATATAGATAATATATATAACAAATTGCATATATATATTGATTAGCAGTATAGCCTGGCGTTGCTCGGGTGTAATGAAAGCTTTAAAACTAATCCATGGTCATGGAACTCAGACTTTTTGGACGTTGGCACGAAAGACTAAAAAGCAATAGTTGTTTCCAGTTAAAGCGAAACTGTAGACTGAAAGAAAAATGAATGGATGTAAGTCAAATTTTGATTTCCTGGTATCGATATCAAATAAGTTTTTTTTGTCGTAAACTGAATTTTGAAGGCTAAATAAGTCCTCTGAGTAATTGGTATCATAGCTGAGACTAAGACCTACAATTATACCTACTTAGAGCCAAACCCGAAGCAAAAACTAAAATAAAAGGGCTGAAAAAAATACAGACATACAGGCAGATAAACAGACACACACACAAACATCTTGCCTTTTATATATATATTATCGATTTTCTGCACTATTGTAAGAACTGCAACCTTGAAACTTCTGAATATCATTTCTTATATTTTTGTCTACGCGTGTATCAAATTTGATTAAAATCGGACCACTTCTTCTATAACTCGATTTTTTCGATTATTGATTTTTGATATACATCGGGGTACCTCAACACAAAACCTAGCTAAGAACAATTGCAGACACTTATATACTACTGCGTAAATTTTCATGAAAATCGGTTCAGCCATTTCAGAGTTTATACGTAAGACACACACACACAGACACACACACACACACACACACATACAGACAGACGAAGTTCCATTTATAAATAAGTTTAAATTTAGATTAGATTAGATTAGATTAGATTAGATTAGATAATAATGCTTCTTTATTTACCATGAAGTATCTAACTGCTAGGTAATAATGTATATTATATATCTGTCTATACTTCTGAGATGAGGTAGTATTTACATTACTTACATTGTTTGGACTACTGTCTTCATCTCTACAGCCATATTCATATTTACGATGCTTCAACTGCTGTATGCTCCATCTAGGTACTGACCAGGCTTGACATTACTTAACTTCAGTGATCATGTGGGGGAACCAGTGTTTGAATGTGATATGACCATAAGACCTTTCTATCATTTGATGTCTAAATCATTATTATCTAAAATAAAAATTCATACAATCTAAATATTTTCTGGCTTTAAATAGCCTGCGAAGGGTTGATAAACTGTAGAAAATGAATCGATCAAATACTGATTGGTTCCACAGGCATGTCTTTTAGATCTATTTAAATTCTTTAGAACATCAATCTATAGAAACTATTGTGGTCATAAAGTGAGGGATCAGCTTATTTTTATTGCAATATGGAATCGATCCTCCACTTTATATCCACATAATAATTTTTTGGTTTGTTTATCAAATTCTGATTAGGTACGAACTCACCTATTTCCCTCCGGCCATGGATTAACTAGTAAAGACTTGTATCCCTAAATCATTATTATCTAAAAAGAAATTCTTACAATTTAAATATTTTTTGGCTTGAAATCATCTGAAATGGGTTGATAAGTCATAAAAAACAAAATCAATCAAGGTAAAAAGAATAAACCAATCTTACAATGTCAAACTACAAAATATTTTGTATATTTTTTAGTAATTTTTCGCAGCATAAGAAAATTTGTGGAAAAAGATATTTTCTTTCTTTTAAATTCTTCTATAAAGAAATGCTTGCCAAATAAATGCTTCTTTTCTTTTCAAGTTAAAGAAAAAAAGGGAAAAGGAAACTTTGTAATTTGAAAATTTCTCTTCTTCAAAGGACATCCACTTACCACACGCAATCAACAGTAGCCAGAAGCAGACTGTGAAAACCTTGTCCACTGTTAATCACTTTCGAGTCAGTCTTCAGGAAGTGAGTCAACATATCAACACCAGAAGTACCAAAGAGTTCCTAAAAATAAAGAGAAAAAAACAAACTGTTATGATAAAGAAAATAAACCAACGATCATATCTGCCTTTATCTACAATTAGCTCCCAAAGGAGGAATTTTATATCTCAAGGAAAGGAATTTCAACCTGGGGAGGTCTTAGAAAGGAATTTCAGTTCAGGAAAGAACTTGAGACTGCAAAAGAATGTATTCTGTACATTATATATATATATATATATATATATATATATATATATATATTATTCTGTGTCTATAGCATGACTTGGAGTTTCATGCACAAGGCAATCATCAAGAGCATTATATACATTTATTCATATATACTTTCTTGTATTACATTAAGCACTATTCTATTAACACCAGAAAAATATTTATATACACTACCGACCATAAGTTTGGGACCACTTAGATTTATTCTCTAAGAAAAAGAAATAACAATTTTATGTCTTAGAAGAATAAATATAGATATATTTCATTGTTACTCACAAGTGAACAATAATTAAAACCAAAATTAACATTGAGTAATTTCAAATTTAATTAAAGTTAATTCATATTTTCTTTTCATCAAAGAAACCACCACGAGACTTTATTACTGCAGAGCATATCCTTGGCATTCTTTCTAATAACTTATAAAAATAAGCTGGTGAAAGTGATTTCCAAGCATCCTGCAAGCATTTAAACAACATTTGTTCATTTTTAGGAAGTTTATTTTGAACTGTACGATCAATTTCACCCCTTATTTTCCTTCTTTAATAATGGTTTCTTAACTGCTACACAGCCTTTAAGCCCAGCAGAATGAAGTCGTCTCTTAACAGTAGTAACAGATACTGGATGTTGCTGAGTAGAATTAATTTCAATTGTTAATTCCAGAGCTGTTTTTTGTTCTTTTCCTCTTGCTAGATATGATCAAGTGCCTATCCTCTACAATAGATGTTACTCTGGGCCTACCTGATCTTTTTCTGTCAATATTTAACTCAGTTTCACGAAGTCGAAGTCGTTGAAAGCAATAATGCACGCCATTTTTTGATAGGTTTAATTTTTTAGTGATAACACGTTCAAAATATCCTTCTTTTGAAAGAATTTCAACCTGAGCTCTTTTTTCAATGCTAATCTGTTTCTTCCTTGCCATTTATACTGTAGTAATATGGTTTACAAAAATAAATTATACCGTAATTATAATATCTGAATAGATCTGAATTTTTGGCAAAAACTTGATCACAATAAAAGGAGTCAAGTAGCAAAGTGAGTAAATGTTTACTTTAAAGTTGAAAAGAATACTTTTTTTACTTGATATCTGCATAAAAATAACAAAAAATACAAACTCAGCAATTTGATTCTGCTAAAAATGTTTGGGTGGTTCCAAACTTATGGTCGGTAGTGTATGTGTGTGTACCTATGGGTATAATTGTATGTACATTTATTGATATCCATACCTATATATATACACTAGCAGCCATAATTATTAGGCACCCTCAGTTTTTTAAAAGAAATGATGTATTTCATACTGTTTTTAGTATTTATTGCCAAGTGAATAATTCTAAATGAAAATAGAATGATTCTTTTGTTCTTATTACTTTGCAAAATTTTACAAGGCAGCCAAGAAGCCTTTGCTTCGGCCAGCCAATAAGAAGAGACTAGCATGGGGAAGAGAGCACAGAAACTAGATACCAGAACAGTTCATTTAACGCACATATCATTGCGCAGTATTAACAAAAGAATCATTCTATTTTCATTTAGAATTATCCACTTGGCAATAAATACTAAAAAATAGTATGAAATACATCATTTTCTTTTTCAAACTGGGGTGGCCTAATAATTATGGCCGGTAGTGTGTGCGTATATATATATATATATATATATATATATATATATATATATATATAGATTGTTTAATTACTTAGTTTCTGGTCATAAGATTAGACCAGTGCAAATTTGTATTAAAAAGTGTTCAATACAGTTATATTGTAGAACTTTTGAATATTTTCCATTTGTAAATGACCTAGGTCGTTTACAAATGGAATATATATATATATCCAGATGAAGAGAACCAACAGCTTTAGAATTCTGAGTTCTCCAGCATTTACTTTTTGGGGTGGGTATGTCGGTGATACTTGGATTGGCTTCTGCTATGTTGGTCGACCAGCCCTTCCCCCTACCACCTTCTCATCCATCTACTCATCAGAATGTAGTGGATAGCACTACAAATGGATAGCACAGGAAACACACAATGAACAAGACAGTCTCTCACCATGTGGAAACAAGAACTCTCCTCAATCCCAAACATGACTTAATATAGACCAGCACCCGAATATACCCTATTACTGGTTTTGTTGCCACTTGATCTTCAAAAATCCCATTTCTTTACTTCTATATTACTCTTCAATCCAAGTGGACACTACTTAGACGACCAAACTTCAAAAATTGCCATCTGCTGGACATCAAACCTAAACCATTGATATTGAGATAAAAGCCACTTCTTTCTTTTCAACATGGCTATCCATAGAATAACAATATTATCTCGTGAAAGGAAGATAATTCTAGGAATCTTGAGACGGCATAATAGTTAGCAAGGTAGTCTTGTAAAATGGGTACATAGCCGAGTTGCTAGTCCATTCGCTTTCTGACCATGAGGCCCAGGTTCAAATCCTACCAATTTGTAAGGAAGGTGACTTCTTGATGTTATCAGACTGGAGGAGACAGTCCCCGGCATGCAGCACTTTTGGTAAGTGCCTGAAAACCTTTCTACAGGTTGATCTAAGCTTTGTGAGAGAAATTTGAGTAGACAGGGCATTTTGGGAGTCATTGATGGTTGTGCTAGTACAAAGTCACAAGTCATCATGACCGAGGATTTGAGTATTCTGGCTGTGTTCAGACTGTTGTTCACACTAGATAACACACTCTCTCCAAGAAAGTCAGTCATGTCTCTTTCAAGACATGATTGCCCAAAGTATGTATCATGTATGGCATTCAACTGACTGACACAAGCTCAATGGTTACGGTGTGACGGGATGTATATTTGGCTTAATCCAATCATTCCTAGCAAATTGTGTAATGAAGGCCATGTTGAATGTGCATGCTCCCAGGGCTCTATCCTTGGACCATGCTGTGTCTGATCTTCATCAATGACCTTCCTAATGTTATCAGTTCTCAACTAAGTTGGTTGGTTGGTTGTTTTGTTTTATGGCATATCAACCTCGGCGGATCATTTATTGCCAACTAAATTTTTTTTTTTTTGCTGGTAATACCTTTTTCTTTCAACAATTTATTGTTGTTTTTATATATGTTTTTGTGTCTAGTAATATTTTTTTCTTTTCGAGTATCAAGATTCATTGGAATTGTTTTTTAAGGGTAGGGTCCCTAAGTCCTACCCTGTTATTTAACCCATAACTGGAGGGAAGGGATGGATTAATACCTTTCCCAAGGGTACCAGTACTTAAGTGAATGCAGGGTATTCAACTGGAATTCGAACTCAGTTCACAGATTTCTCTTTCCAAGCTGATATCCACTGCACCACAACGCACATCCATCATTAAACGTTTACAGCATCTGGTATTCCCAAGCGGTCACCCATCTAAGTACTGACCAGGCTCAACATTGCTTAACTTCGGTGATCGAGTGAGAACCGGTGTATTCAATGTGATATGGCCGTAAGCACGTACATCCGTCACTAAATGCTTACAGCACCTGGTATTCCCAAGCGGTCACCCATCTAAGTACTAACCAGACTCAACGTTGCTTAACTTTGGTGATCGAGCGAGAACTGGTTTATTCAACATGATAGGCCGTAAGCACGCACATCTATCACTAAACACTTAAAGCACCTAATATTCCCAAGTGGTCACCCATCTAAGTACTAACCAGGCTCAACATTGCTTAACTTCGGAATAGGAATCCAACACTTTTCTTTGTTTCTAATGAAATTTGTCCGTTTCTCATTACTCTGCTTGCATTTGGAATTCTTCTTTCACTAGCCAAATGCATGTCTGGATCTCATTATCCCATTTTCCATCCTCGGTTAAAACATTTCCCAGATATTTAAACTTCCGTACTTACTTTCCTTGTTTTACACTTGTTAAATTCTTTTTTTTTTAGCCAATGTTTGGTATACAGACTTACCTTGTGGTGGGTGTTTCCTTCACATAAATGAGAGAGAATGAGAAGCATTGTTGATTTCATTTCATTCTCAATGAGGCAGTTCTTTGCAGTACAAAACAAAGACGAACTCAGAATTGCTGCAAAAAAAAGTACACAATAGTTAATGACATTTCTTTAATAAAAATATTCTGCTTTTAATTCTCCATTTTGTTAATTTTGTCTTGCAGTGTAATTTGAATTGAACATTTTCAGCATAATTTCATGGCAAATTACTTCTGCCCCACCTATAAAAATTTTCTACCTGTGCTTAAGATTACAGACATTGAAAGACATCAAATAATCAATGGTAGACTTTGTAAAACAGTAGCTACTCAAGCATCTATGCATTGTTCATTCAGTAATGAATTAGAACACTCTCACTACTGGAATATGAATACATGATATATCACATGTTAAAAGTCTGCCTCCTTCTACCGAGCACCCATAGCTCAGAGGTAGAATAACCAACTGATGTCAATTCAGTCAGGTTTCAATCCTGGCTAGAAGCAATCAGATATATAACCGTACTGATGAGTTGTGATACAGCAAAACAGATCTGTCTGCGGATGACTATATATATATATATATATATAATGAGGATTAATTGGATAAATTTACAAATCCATTGGTAATAGTTCATTTTACGGATATTTTATAAATATCCACTCCTCAGACCAAAATTTTTAACAAAAATGAATGGGTTAGATTTATTGTTGTGGAGTAGTTTTCACACTGAAGGTTATAATCGTGCTATGTCAGTTGCTAATTGACTTAACGCACCCAAAATGTTAGGAACTTGGTAATCTTCCACTGAAAGCTGACTCCTTAGTATTCGGCTAACTGCCAACTAATATCAACTGCCTAGTAGTTCTACTGAACTCCAATAGAACTCTAAAGAACTTCCCAAGAACTTCTCCTGTTAACTTCCTGTTAACTCTTATTAATATAGGAGGGAGAGTCCATTATCTGAGAAATAGGTGTGTTTCATCATAACATTTATCCAGATGAAAGGAATCTTATGGGGACAGGAGAAGAAGAAAAACATTTTATCGATGGGAAAGAGAGTTAAATATACAATGTTAATCTTTAAGTGTGGCTGTCTTGCTATCCCAGGTGATAAGATGACCTTGGACTGAACTTTCAGTTGGACATTCTCAAATACATGACAGTAAATTTAGGGGTCATATTTGCACAAAAAGAATTGAAGAAATTCATCCAGTTTATTTTCATTATAATACTCTGTTAAATTCTAACATTGAGTTCTCATCGGATTACAATACCCCCCCCATGGAATTAACCTTAAAAATTACCAAGTATACTACTTTATATATATATATATATATATAGCTTTTAAAATATATAGCTTTTTATATATGTATATATATATATATATATATATAGATATATAGCTTTTAAAATAGAGGAACACTTTCTTTCAAAAGGAACTTTTTTGTCCAACACTTCTTTAGAAAAATGAATCAAAACATTTTAATTATTGTCGTTCTAACAAATCTTTCTGAAGTATTAGATAAAAAAAGGTCTTTTTAAAAGAATGTTTTCTGCCATTTTCAAATGTATATGTAAATTCTGGGGTACAAAATTGATTCTCTAATGCTTTATTTTAAATGCACAATGGGAATTTTAAAATAAGGGAAGGAGTGAGTCAAAATGTACTTTCTGATGTGTGCACACCTGGACATTATTCGAAATCTTTCATTTATAGTATTATTTCCAGAACAAGAAAGGTTACTAAATGAAAGTTTTGAAATCCAGATGTTATCATTTATTTTATCATTACTGGGATCCTTGAGCCTGATGTTCATCTGCAAGCAGGCTTAAGGCCTATCACGTTGAATACACCAGTTCTCACTTAATCACCGAAGTTAAGCAACGTTGAGCCTGGTCAATACTTAGATGGGTGACTGCTTGGGAATACCAGGTGCTGTAAGCGTATAGTGACAGATGTGCGTCGTGGTGCAGAGGATATTGGCTTGGAAAGAGAAATCAGTGACCTGAGTTCGAATTCCAGTTGAATACCCTGCATTCACTTAAGCACTGGTACCCTTGGGAAAGGTATTAATCCATCCCTTCCTTCCAGTTATGAGTTAAATAACAAGGGTAGGACTTGGGGACCCTGCCCTTAAAAACAAATCCTAATGAATCTTGATACTCGGAAAGAAAAATGTATTACTAGACACAAAACTTATATAAAAAAACAACAATAAATTGTTGAAAGAAAAAGGTATTACCAGCAATAAATAAACAAAATTTAGTTGACAATAAATGACCCACTGAGGTTGATTTGCCATAAAAACAAAACAACCAAACCAAATCATCTGCAAGCTTTTCAATATCGCATTCAAACATTATCAGTGATAGTCAATGATCACCCCTTTTCATGATGTCAAGCTAGTTATGAATAATTTTGTAAACAAAGCTCAAAAATATATTTCAATCACATAATTTAAATTTGTTAGAGCTGAAATACAGAGAGAAATACAAGGCTGGAGCACTCTGAGCCCTTCACTGAACTTGTGGTTACCCAAATCTCAAAGCTTTTCTGTGGCCTCATAAAATTTACCAGGGTCTCCTGTGGCCCTGTGGCCATGTAACCCCCTCCCCACCGTTAATAACCAGCCACTATCAAGATCCCCAATAGCATTCACAATAGCATATTGGTAAGATGCTGTGATGCAGTTCGAAGCAGTTTGTGTTGTGAATGGTTTTTGAAATTCAACAGTAAATCCATGTGTAGAATCACATCACTGCCACTTCAATTCTCCTGATCACCTGTAAAAAAATTTGTCCAGCAGTATAGGAGATTAGATATTCAGGAGCTATTCGGCAATCTTTTCTTTGTTTCTAGTGACATTTTCTTGTTTATTTTTTCTTGTTTATGAATGCTTTACTTAGTTTCTTGAGGGCATCTTCAGATATTCCTGTGAACATCTGATTTTGTTGTAATTGTTTTTTAATGATTGGTCAAGGAATATTTACTTTACAATATTAAAATTAAATATTAGATTAACTAAAGGATTTCAATTCTTAAGAATAAAGGAAATGTATAAACTTCCTTTCATATGTGTTATATTTTCGTAAAAATTTCTATTGCACGTGATTTTGCACACGTTCCTTTTCCTTTAAAAAGGCTGAGTTCTTTTCTTTCTTCGGCATTTTGTTTACCTGCTCTTGCATTTACTGCATGCTCTTGTGTTGCGAAATTAGTTCTGTAAAGCCTATTAAAGAGGTTTTGTTTCCGTCTTCAGTTACGTTAAAACACCACCACAATTTACAGAACTAATTTTATATTTTCCTCATGGAGAAAATAATTCGCCTGGACAAATTTGATGTTTCCTCGGCAGACCCACAGGCCAGCAAGCTTTGGAGATTATGGTATCGTAACTTTAATTACTACCTCTCAACTATTGCTTCGTTAAACCCTGATAAACTCGAAGTTCTCTATTTAAACATCGGTCCCACTGTTGCTGACGTTATCGAGGGTTGTTCTGGCTTTGAACATGCTGTTGACTTACTGAAAGGTGTCTACGACAAGTCTCCAAGTGTTATTCATGCTAGACATCTGCTTTCTACGCGTTTGCAACAAGAAAGCGAGTCTGTCGACCAATACCTTCAGGCCTTGAATCGACTTGCCGCTGACTGTTGCTTTAAAGACGTAACAGCCACCACTTACAGGGATGAATCTGTCCGTGATGCATTTATTCGTGGTCTTCGGTCCTCATTGATACGTGCTAGGCTCCTTGAAACTGACACTCTAACTCTTGCAGAAGCTACTCAATGTGCTAGGGCTTTAGAACAAGCTCACTTTCGCACGGAATCGTATGCCACCCAGATTGGAGCAGCCACCGTTACTTCTATTACTGGAACTAAAAATGTGTTGACCGATTCTGCCGAGGAGGCCACTGATATTTCTAAAAATTCTGCTCTAACTGATTCTCCAATGAAGTGTGACTCTGTACTGTTCTCTCCTGCCCTTCCTGTTCGTGGCAAGTGTTACAACTGTGGAGGGAGACGTCACTTTAAGGACGACCGCCGCCTCTGCCCTGCCCGCAATAAGGTATGTTGAAGCTGTGGTAAACTCGGGCATTTTTCTAAAGTTTGCCGTTCTACTCTACCGACACATTCACGTTCTTCTTCTGCTATCATAGGGGCCCGTGCTAAAGGTGGTGATAGTTGCCCTCCTATCACCGAAACTGTGGAGTTAAAAGGGAAAAAGTTAACTGCCCTTATAGACACCGGCAGTTCTGATAATTTTATCAGTGCCCGTATTGTCAAAAAAATGAGACTGCCCACTTTAAAACGGAACTCCATAATTTCTATGGCATCAACCGCCGTTTCCCTTAAACTGTCTGAATATTGCACCGAGAACGTTTTCTTCAATGGTTGCGAATATAAAGAGATTGACCTTACTGTGCTTCCTGACTCCTGTATGGACATTATACTCGGAATGCCGTTTTTGAAACTACACCGGGGTATTACTATTTCTTTTGGTGGATCTCAGGAAGTTTTAAAAATCTGCGCGCTAACCAGGATCAGTTGTGCCCCTGTAAAATTGTTCCGAAACCTGACCCCTGATTGCAGACCCATTGCTACTAAATCCCGAAACTACCGTGCGGAGGATGCCCGATTTATTGAAAAAGAAATTCTTCAACTGCTTGAAGACGATGTCATTGAAACCAGCTATTCACCGTGGTGTGCTCAAATTGTTGTGACTTCGTCGCTTAATAGAAAGAAACGATTGGTGGTTGATTTTTCCCAAACCATTAACCGTTTCACACTACTTGACGCGTACCCTTTGCCTCGGATTGAGGATCTCGTAAACCAAATTGCCCAGTATCATATTTTTAGTACGATTGATTTGTCTAAAGCTTACTACCAGATCGAAATTTGTCCCGAAGATCGGCCTTACACGGCTTTTCAAGCTGGAAATCGTTTGTATCAATTCAAACGAATACCCATGGGTGTCACTAATGGGGTTTCTGCCTTTCAACGATTTATGAATTCCTTTATTTCTGAAAATAAGTTATCTGGAACTTTTTCTTACATTGATGACATTACTATTTGTGGTAAAACTCAAGAGGAGCATGACGCTAACTTGGAACGTTTCTTAAAGGCTGCCTCAACATACAACCTCGAAATAAACCGAGAAAAATCAAAGTTTTCGCTTCGTTCTATCAATTTGCTTGGATACCAAATCTGTGACGGAACTATTCAACCTGACCCTGAGCGTTTGAAACCTCTTTTGCAAATGCATCCTCCTTCGGATTCAAATTCGTTAAAGAGGTGCCTTGGTATGTTTTCTTACTACGCGAAATGGATACCTAAGTATTTACACAAAATTCGTCCCCTGGTTGAAAATAAACAATTTCCCATGCCTCCTATAGTTGTGAATTCTTTCGAAAAACTTAAGAAAGACGTTGCCGAATCATCTGTAAAGGTTATCAACGACGAACTACCATTTACTATTGAAACCGATGCCTCAGAGAAAGCTATAGGAGGCACTCTCCTACAGGCTGATAGGCCTGTAGCATTCTTTTCCCGATCATTAAACCCATCTGAAATACGACTACACATAGTTGAAAAAGAGGCTTACGCGATAGTTGAATGTGTCCGAAAATGGAGGGACCTCCTTGTTGGGAAGCACTTTACTATCATAACAGACCAGCAAGCCGTATCTTTTATGTATAAGCCAGCTAACCGAGGAAAAATTAAAAATGATAAAATCATTCGGTGGAAAATGGAGCTTCTCCCATTCTCGTACGATATAAAACACCGTCCCGGAAGTGAAAACACCGTTGCCGATGCTTTGTCAAGAGTGTGTGGTGCTGCTGCTTCCTCCTTGGAGGAGCTAAGGACCATACACAGTTCATTAATACACCCTGGGGTTCAACGTTTTTGGCACTTTATACGATCACAAAATATGCCATACTCAATTGATGAAGTTCGGCGCGTGACATCCGAGTGTACAACTTGTGCAAAAATAAAACCTCAATTTTCCAGCCCTACTAATAATACGCTAATCCGCTCTACTGCTCCCTTTCAGCGCCTCTCCGTAGACTTCAAAGGGCCTGTCCCGGCATCATCGAAAGGATGTTGTTACCTATTTACTATCGTCGATGAGTACAGTCGATTTCCCTTTGCATTCCCGTGCCGTGATTGTTCTTCGCAAACCGCAATCAAGTGCTTGACGAATATTTTTTCTATTTTTGGACTCCCCACTTTCATCCATTCTGATAGAGGAACGTCGTTCGTGTCCGAGGAGTTCAGAAATTTCCTGATGAGACTTGGGGTTGGGTGCAGTAACACCACTGCATACAACCCAAGAGGCAACGGTCAGTGCGAGCGTTACAACGGCGTTATTTGGCACTCAATATTATTGGCCTTGGAATCTAAACGGTTACCCCTTAGTGCTTGGCAGGACGTTCTGCTCGATGTTTTAAATTCTATTCGTTCCCTACTATGCACTAGTACAAATGTGACGCCCCACGAACACTTGTTCAAATCTGAAAGGCGCTCTTCTACC
Organism: Ascarosepion bandense; assembly: GCA_037127315.1. NCBI lineage: Eukaryota > Metazoa > Mollusca > Cephalopoda > Sepiida > Sepiidae > Ascarosepion > Ascarosepion bandense. The sequence goes on from JBBBDQ010001115.1 coordinate 1,920,628, forward strand.
GGTACTGCCTTACCTGTTTGGCTCTGCGAACCTGGAAGGGTACTGCTGAAACGGTTTGGCAACAGGAGCAAGTATGACCCAATCGTAGAGGTGGTGGAACTCCTCGAGGCCAACCCTACTCATGCAAGAATACGGCATGATGACGGCCGGGAGGATTCAGTGATGCTAAGACATTTGGCTCGCTTTCCACGCTCTGATGAACATCAGGGTCCTGCTGAGAATACTCGACCCGACCTTGCAAATGCAGACCCGGCCTGTTTGATTGAAACAAGTCCAGTTGACACTACACTTAATGCGGAGGAAATGGAGAATCAGCCTTCCCAGAGACCTGCCAGTCCTTCGAATAGTGAACTGCCCCCGCGGCAGTCTAGCAGGATTCGTAGACCAGTTCAGCGACTGGACTTATAAATAAAATAAATAAAATAATATATACACCCACCTTGCAATCTCTCTTACTAGTGGGGGGAGATTGTTATATTTTCGTAAAAATTTCTATTGCACGTGATTTTGCACACGTTCCTTTTCCTTTAAAAAGGCTGAGTTCTTTTCTTTCTTCAGCATTTTGTTTACCTGCTCTTGTGTTGCGAAATTAGTTCTGTAAAGCCTATTAAAGAGGTTTTGTTTCCGTCTTCAGTTACGTTAAAACACCACCACAATATGTTTAGGTTTTATTAAAATTTGAATCATCACTTTTTAAAACAATGAATATTGCTGAGGAGTGAAGGCAGTCAAAATAATAGTGGTGTCAAGGGAAAACAGTCCTTTTGATATACGGTTTTCTTTTCAGGCACAAAGATTTTATGACTGCTCGTTTTTCTTCAGTAGAACTTCTCAATTTAAGCAGGTTACTATTAATTTCACTTCCTAAGGAAAATGAAAAAATAAGAGTTGCAACTCAAAAACACATGTACCCACTGAAAATAACTTTTATCATAAGAAATAATGTTGGATGAAAAGATCTGTTTAAGTATATATATATATATATATATATATAGTCTAGACAAGGGTTTCTTAACTGGAGTCGACAAAGTTATCTTCACTTCAGCTATTGTCTTGCCCAACTTGAAACAAAAACAAGATGCAGTATCACACGTCTATTCAACAAAGACACATTGGAATACAAAACATTCAAAACAGATCTTCAATTGCGTATTATGCTCGTAGTTTTTAAAAAAAAGGGTGCTGGAATAGTAGTGTAGCTAGAGTTGGAGGGAGGGAGGTAATACTATAATGGTAAAAAAAACTAGTTAATGTACAGGTTGCGATGGATAAATTGTCGTCTAAATTATGCAAAAATGAAAATAGCACTGACATCTCATTTTAGCAGATATATTTAACAAAATTATACAAAAATATCTTGAAATACTAAAGAGTAAATTTATTCAATAAAATTGCCATTGGCTTCAACCACAGCCCCCAGACAACATCTGAATTTCCTGCAACTCATCTTTGTTTAAGTTAGTGAATGTTGCCAAAGTCCTTGCCTTTGGTTCATCTTTGGTACTACAAGAAGTTTTGTTGGTCTCCTGTTCAAGTGTACCTCATATCTAATATCCAAGGGGATTGCAGTCTGGGGAGTTAAATGGTGAGATTTAAGGGGTGATGTGATTGCAGAAATTGTCTGACAGCCATGACTGGGTTCTGTTGCTTGTGTGGCATGGTGCAGAGTCCTGTTGCCAGACATAAGATTTTCCAGCAGCCACCCTCTTGACCCAGGGCAGCACTACCTCCCTGGCTATGAATCTAATTGACTTGGAGGAATTGTTTTCAATCATGGCCTGGATCTCACAAACAAATTTGGAAGTTCTTTTCTTACCAGAATGATCAGAGTGAGTTTTCTGAGCTGCTGTGCCTTTGTAATCACCATTGGACTCATCCAACTCTTTCCAAATTATCTGCACTGTCCTCAAATTGACACTCAAACACTCTGAAATGTTTGTATTGCAGCTTCTGACATAAGTGCCAATCAGTACAGAATGCTATTTCTAAATTTCCGGCAGAGTGAACTGCATTGTGGGGCTTTTTTTTCTCAGACGGTGCCCAACTGTCTCTACTATACTCTGCAGTCAACAAAATCAAAAACAGCATGCATGTGCAAAATGAAAAACATAACATTGGCGACAATTTACCCATCGCATCCTGTGTATATATAAATATAAGAGAGAGTCACTGTGGAATATGCTGTATTATTTTGTAAAGTTTCACAGAGTATGGCAAGGGCTATCTTGGGTGGCATGCACTCTAGCCTGAGTGGGCACCATGCACTTTGCCAATGCCACTATGCTGGAAACATTTTTGATACTAAAGTCCACTTGATATAAGGCAGGAGAGCCACTCAAAGTTGCTGTTAATTATGAATGAGTTATGTGATATGAATTTGGGGAAGCACCCATGCAGGTGTTTGTTTCACAAAGTCGCAGATTTTGACAAAAATCTGTAAGTGTAAAATTTTCTTCTTACATTTAAAATATGGTGGAGATGAGGAGATGGGGAGAATTGACTCTGCGGCAGTCGCATAACATGTCTTAGCTGTGAAGGTTTGAATTACTGGAACTAAAAAATGGAACTCATTCAAACATCTGACATGGAAAGAGCAACAGAGTTGTGACCTTACATCTGTGGGAAACAGGTTGCAAAGTGGAAAATGTCATTCACTTAAAATACTTCCTATTGACCCTTAATTTAAAAAGATTAGGTTTGTAGTGTTCAGAGAAAGACTCACACTGGAGTTTATTCTACAAAATAGCAGATCTAGGGAAAAAGCTGTCTGCATCAAACTTTATCCTTCTTTTTGGAATATGGGGGAAACATAGGTGATTTGACTCTATGGAAGTAACATTGTGTATCTTAGCTCTCAAGGTTTGAACTGGTGGAATTTTGCATGCTTAATATTATAAACATATAAGATCTTACCTTTGGGTGGCAGCCAATCTAGGAGAAGGAAAAAATTCAAAATTCAAAACCTCTAACTGTGGGTAAATAGTAGGGTAGTCTAGACTCTGTAGCCATGGTTGGCAATCAGACTAGGAGAAGGACAACTGTGAATTCAAATTCAAAGTCAGAGTCTCTAAGACAGTTTGATGACATGTTCAATTTTGTTCTGGCAACTACTGTGACAACATGAGTACCAAGCAGTGTTGGCCTTTGCCTTTTGCTTGAATAATATCAGTAGCAAAAAAGAAGTGAGATGTGCTGCATGGACAACTGCTGGTCTCTCATAAAAAAAAAAATAAAAAAGCCTGCATAGGGCATGACTCTTTAGGCATAGATCCAGGGTCTCTCAAGATTGGGAGATGCCATAATAATCTGATAAAAAGATCCCACACCCTTTAGCGATTGTGAGGATAAATTGCGGGGAGAAAAAAAAATAATAAAACCCTCTCCTACTCAAAAAAAAAAAAAGATTCTCACAGATTATCAGGTTCATGCCTCCTTGATCAACCAAGTCTTTAATGATGAGCTCATTTTTTGTGGCCACGACACTGAACAATAAACGCAAACAAAGTCTTTTCTGGGCATTTTTGGTGCCTCGACTGTTGTCCCCATAGAAACTGTTACCATGGCCTTTAAATTCATCTGAAAAAATAAAAAATAAAAATAAAAGACTTTGCAAGGCTGGAGAATTGCTTCAAGAAAGAATTAAGATTTAAAATTTCCTTTTTAATTCAACTGACAGAATAAAGCTAAACGAAAAAAATGAACCCAAAATACATTACCACATCGTTATTTCATGGCTTACTGCCACATCATGTGAAAACACCAATTCCCATACAATCAACAAAGTTAAGCAATGTCAAGTCTGGTCAGGACCTAGATGGGTGACCACTTGGGGATACCAGGTGTTGTAAACTTGTATATGCTGGTGGTGTAATAGAAAAAGGCTCAAAATTGTTAATTGGAAAACCAAGTTCTAATTCCAAATAGGTTAGTTATATTCACTTATGAACAGATATTCTTGAAAAAGGCATGAATCCCCTCTTCTTTTCCCCCACCCATGGGTTAATTAGTAAGACTTGTATCACTAAAACATTATTAAGAAAAAGAATTTACAATCTAAAAATATTTTCTGGCTTTAAATAACCTGCAAAGGGTTGATAATCCATAAAAATTAATCACTCAAAACAGTGACCTCATTAAAAAACCTAGTCTGATGAAGTTCTAAGGGACAAAAGGTGTCACACAAAACCGTTTTCACTTTGTTATACATCTTTCATCCAAAGCTGTATTTTTTATATATATATATATATATATATATATATATATATTGTTGTTTTGTTATTACAATGGTTTATAAAAGCATTATATCACTACACAAAAATTTTCATGTTTCAGAACAATATTATTATTCTTCAGATAATATTTTAAAAGCAAATGGCGAAAATGATTTATTTTAAAAAATATAAGATGGATTCATGGTGCACCAGTAATTGAAAGATTATATGGTTTTGAAAATGTTTTATTTGAAATAATCAACAACATCCCTTTTAACAAAAGAAAGGATCATTTCCAAAGACACCTTGACCATGTTGTTTCAAACATAAAAACATCAGAGAAAGTCTGACAAAACATCTAATTTCTATAAAATTATAACTGAAGATTATACCAGTAAAAAATTAACTAAAAATTATAAAAAAAGTAAATACAAGCAAAACTATTACAGAAAAACTCAAAGTTAGTAAACATTGTACTAAAGAAGCTTACATAACTTTAAAAGATCATCGTCCTAATTTTGAGATCAATCTACCCACCAGAATCATCAACCCCACTAGACTAGAAATTGGTAAAATCAGTAAAATTATTCTAGAAAAGATTAATAAGTAAATCAAACAGAACCTTGGATTACTACAGCGGACTAATACAACTGATGTCATCAATTAGTTTTGCAATATTAAAGATAAAAACAACAGTTTTTTAATCCAATTCGACATTGTTGATTATCAACATCAATTTCCAATGATCTTTTCACCTTGGCATTGGAATTCACCACACATTATTTGGGCTTAACTAAGGATAAATATGATATTATAATGACCACTAAGACATTCGTACCTTATTCACAACTAAGAACAATGGATAAAGAATAATTCTGGTGATCAATTTGACATTACAATGGGTGCATTAGACTCTGCTAAGTCTTCTGACTTTATTGATTTATTTGCTTATATATAATCTCACCACACACTATGACATTAACACATATGGCATAGGGTTATATAGAGATAATGGCCTTATGGTAGTAGAAACTTCCACACATTTTAAAACTGATAAAATTAGAAAATTAATCCATAGAGAATTCAAAAGTCTAACCCTAAAAGTAATAATCATAATTAATTTAAAATTAGTAAATTTTCTTGATATAACACTGGACTTAATAAATAATACTTACCAACAATACATAAAACCTAACGAATATCCATTATACATCCATCTGAAGTCTAATCAACTACCAAGTATAATCGAATATTTACCCTCCTCCATAGAATATAGAATTAGTAAAAACTCATCTAGTGAAGATGTATTTTATAAACATAGCAATTTTTATAATATTGCCCTAAAGAATATTGGCTACAAAATACAGGATATCAAATACATTAAAAAATATGACTATAACAGAAAAAATAGAAATTGAAAAATCATTTGGTATACACCCCCAACCAAGCACTAAGTTAGAACTGAAGTTCCTCAATTTAATTAAGAAACATTTCCCTAATAAGAAGTAAAATATTTAATAGCAATACCCTTAAATTAGGTTATAGTTGTATAAATAATCTGGAAAAAATTATTAAAAATCATAACAATAAAATCCTAAAACAGTACATAGACCAAAGTAACAATAATTATTTAAATAATGAAAATAATAATAATACAAATTTATGTAATTGTCAAAATCCTTTTAATTGCCATCTGGAAAAGAGGTGTCTAACAAACTCTTTTGTTTACCAAAGCACTATATCATCAAATGAAAACCCAACTATTAAAAAAGTTTACATTGGGTCTACTAAGAACACTTTTAAGCGGAGGTGATATTTGCATTCAACTTCCTTCAAAAATAATGCATACCAAAATCATACATCCCTTTCTGCATATTTTTGGAAGTTAAAAGATACAAATATAACTCCAAGGTAAAATGGAAAATTCTGGAAAAAACAACAACCTGTAAATCGTTCTATGGCATCTGCTCTCTGTGCCTGAATGAAAAGCTGCAGGTTATTAAGTTCCCTAAAAATAAAGTACTACTAAACCATAGAAATGAATTGATGGTGTTATGTAAACACCACAAATATTTCTCTTTAAAATTTAATTAATATTATTTGAAAATTATTTTATTAAAATTAATGACCCACACAATACTTATTTGGTTTTAATAACGCCAATATACCTTAATATACCATAATTACTTCTAATTTTAACCTAAACAATCCTGCCCCTTTAACAGATGAAGTAGTATAAAATTAGATTTTAAAAAACCTAAAATCCAATCTACTGTTAAAAACTATCTATTTAAACATAGTATGTTCTTAATATGTATCACACCCAGACAAAATAAAAGAGTATTATATTATGGTGTAAAACAGCAATGTTCTCTACACAGCCTAAATGTTCAACTCCATAGGTCAATCTAATTCTCACTTTTGATTGAGTAATACTGACATGCACACAATTATATTATTTAAATTCCTCCAACCACCCCTCCTTAATTTTCTGAATAACCATGAATTCATCTTATATTTTCTAAAATGAATAATTTTCACCATTTGTTTTTAAAATATCACCTGAAGAAGAGCAATGTTATTAAACATGAACATTTTGTGTAGTGATATAATCCTTTTATAAACCATTGTAATAACAAAACTACAATATTAACAATATTAAGCTCTACTCTGTATTGAGCACTCTTTATAAAATGAACAGTAGGTTTTTAATCTGTGTTCTTTCACTTCTTTGTAATATATATATATATATATGTGTGTGTGTGTGTGTTTTATGTTTAACATAATGTTCTTATTTTTATTCATTTATTTTCATTTTTTCTGAACTATTCTGTGACCGTTACTTAGGTCAAAAAATTAGTATCATAAGTGATGACAGCCCATTTAATGTGAAAAGTCATATAAAAGAAAGCCAATTAGAATTAATGAGTATCTCTGGGGTGGAGGGTGGAGGGCAATTGAAATAAGGATGACCAAAAGTGACAACATCAACATTAAAACATTAAGGGACAAGAATACTTGTAAAAGTAATGTTTAAATTAAAATTGTAGCAGATAAGAAATTAATTAAAATCAACCTTCTTCTTCATTTTTACAAAACTTCACAATGACGTGTGAAATCCTGGTTTTTCCCAAATAGAAAATGGATTGACCATGTGCTTAACGAAGTTGAAACCAGATTTCGCAAGTAAGTGTTAAACTGATTTTTGACCAATGGGAGCAACTTACAAAACTTGAGGATTTAGTGAGTAAGTGAAAAAAAATCTAGATTACAATAAAAGGACTTCATCAACGTCAGACAGACAGTCAGATGTGAGCCGCAAGACGAAACATCTAAAATGTAACTTCAACTTTAAGTGACTTGGACAGTGTCCTCTTTCTCTTTCTCTTTATCTCTTTCAACAATTACTACTATGAACATTTTGATACCCTTAACTTTCTCAGTGAACATTAATTTTTATGAATTCTTGTTATTCCACCTTTTAATAAATTTCTATTTTAACATGAAAAACGTACATTTTATTTTTAGACTATTCCACACAATTCCACACATTCATCCTGCCGACAACCAACCTTCTGATAATTCTGATGATGATAATTCTGATGATGATAATTCTGATGATGATAATTCTGCATAAAACTTGTAAGCTGTAGGAAGTTCAGTTATGTCTGACACAAAGCCTGAACCAAGAAACATTAACCATCTCCCTTATGCTACAAAATTAGTCCTATTTTCAGCCAAATTGAAAGTTGGTTGATTTTTTTTAGCAACATGTAAAACTGTGTTAGTTATTTAATGCCAAAATCTAAGTATTTGGTAAATAATTTTATACTTTCTGAGTAAAGTATGTATTTTTACACATATACTAGGTTGGCTTGAAAGTCATGACTCACTTAGAAAGTGGAAAGAAAACAACAAATCTTGATCACTGTCTGGTAGAATTTCCCCAGAATATTGCATTTTGAGCCTGTTCCACACAGTCGGACCATCAACACTAAACTTTACTGCCAGCAGCTAGACCATCTGTACAACAAACTAAAGAGGAAGTATCCTGCTTCGGTTAATCGTGGTCAGTCTTTTTTTTAAAAAGGTAGTGTGAGGCCACACACACCCAGGGTGACTAAGGAGAAATTCAAATTGACGGATGTTGTTGAGATTCTTCCACGTCCACCATTCCGTTCCTTTGCTTCTAAGTGACGGTGGCCTGTACCGCTCAATGGCGCACTTCCTTTGTGACCAGCAATTCAACACTTTTGATGAAGTGAAGGAAACTTGTTCACAGTTTTTTTGATTCAAAGTCAGTCGACTGGAATCTGGGGAGAGATTAAGATCCTGGCTGATCACTAGCAGAAGATCACTGAGAATGATGGACCTTATTTTAAGTATAAATTTTCTTGTTGCTCCATAAAATTTTGTTGTTTCCATTCCACTTCCTAAGTGAGTCAGGACTTTCTAGCCAAGAAAATATATTATTGGTCATTTTACTATAAAAATGTATTTTTACATTATTTTAGTGCTGCATTAATTGTCATTTTACTATAAAAATGTATTGTTGGTCATTTTATTATAAAAATGTACTGTTGATTTATTTTCGAGGAGGTTCACTATTTGCCCACAGCTGGGACCCTAACAGGTGCTGCCAGTCCAAGTTGAGGTGAACCTGGGAACAACAGCAATTAAGGGGTGGTTCCACACTCCTCAAAACCTCCTGATCAGAGAACTTGCTGCCAGATGTAGTTTTTCATCATACACTGGATAACCAAATTGAAAGTAAATGTTCCTTTGTACCAACCTTTCTGCGTACACCATTCCAAGAGAAGCAGAAGGCGGGTGCTTCCTTGGCATGCCATGAAGTCTTCCAGCAGTAGCGGGCACAAGATGCACAAACACGAAAGGGCGTGGAGTTGAAGTTCTTCGTATTCTGCCACTGACCATTCTCGTCTGGAAGCAGTACTTTGGTTGTTACGTACAAAAGAAAATAAGGCCAACAGGAAGCGACCCTCAGTCAGGATCTGTGAATAAATCAGCAATGGATGTATATTGTATATAATGCCAGCCTTCAACTAAACATTAAAGGTCAGGGAAACAACTGTTTATTGAAAAGCATTTGTTGTGGAGTAGTTTTCCGCACTGAAGGTTATAATTGTGCTATGTTGGTTGTTAATCAACTTAACGTACCCAAAATGTTAGAAACTTGGTAATCTTCCACTGAAAGCTGACTCTTTAGTATTCAGCTAACTGCCGGCTAATATCAACTGCCTAGTAGTTCTACTGAACTCCAATAGAACTCTAAAGAACTTCGCAAGAACTTCTCTCGTTAACTTTCTGTTAACTCTTATTAATATAGGAGAGAGAGTCTATTATCTGGGGAATAGGTGTGTTTCCCCATAACAGTATTTTATCCACTGACTATACATGCTTTCAAATTACAAAAGTCATAGTTTTTTTGTTTTGTTTTTGTAAAGATACTTACCAATTATTTCTGGAATCTTCAAATGCATCTTTATTTACAAGGATAAAAAAGTACTCATTCTGACATGCATATATTAACACTAACTACATTAATTCCTGACCACTAACAATCCCTTTCTTCCTCATTTGCAATGCATTTCTATAATAAATGCTTATACATATAGTAGTCTTGTTCTGTCAGTAACACTTGAATAAATTCCTGTCCACTAAAAATCCCTTTCTTTTTCATTTACAATCCATTTCTATAATAAATGCTTATCTGTTATACATATAGTAGTCTTGTTCGGTCAATAATACTACTTACATTAATTCCTGACCACTGACAATCCCTTTCTTGATCATTTGCAATGGATTTCTATAATTCTTATTTTCAATAACATATGGATTAATTTCTACCCACAGACAATATTTATATTTAAATCTATCAGCATTTCCATCCGGGTTTCCCAACCAGGATGGAATCCTCTCCCAGTGAGAATGTCAGAGTTTTAGTTGAGAGGGAAATGTCTTTTACTTTTTCGCAAGTTTCTCATTGATAATCTTTATCAAAATAAGATACATTTAAATACTGAGACCTTGAGTTGTCTGTTTATTGAATTACGATACCCTGGCGTTCTACTGAACTTGGTTTATTGAGGTTGTAGTGATAGCAACAAATAACTCCTTAAATAAACCCTGACCCTTAGTACAAGACTATGCAGAAGTATGAAACTAAAATAGATAATAATAAAAACAAAATTAAAAGTTAAGTAATAAAATTATTTTAAAATATAGATAAGAATGTTAATTAACAATAAAAAAAGAAAATAGATTATAAAAAATAGTTAAATATTGGATCCTCCCATGATGGACCAGAACAGGCATTTTGTTCCCAACTGATACAAAAATCAAATTCTTTCATCACTTTTGGACATGAAAAGGAGCAGAGATAGAGGAACAGCTCTCTGACAGGTCATGTGGCTACCAACAGATAAGCAGGTCCGTGCTTAGACACGACCTCCACTATATTACCGGAGGTCGTGGCTTAGGGCCCTCCCCAGCCCCCACCCGCCGCAATTGGGGGAGGCAAGTTCCCTAGGAGCCCCCCACCCGCAAGGCCCCGGGAAGCCACAAGACCCCGGGGAAAGGCCCAAGGCTTTTTTGGCTCGTAGATCAATTGTAATGAAAAAAAATTATTAGGATTAACTTGAAAATTATTATCATAATTTGTATGTTGAAATATATATATATCTATCAACCTGTCTTTCTCTCTATCATATATATATAATATTTGATAGAAACCTTCTGGGGGGTGGGGCCCAAAGAGGCCGCAAAGCATTTGTCATTTTTTTTTTTAAAAAATGAACTTGAGAGAGAAATAGATTATCTGTTTCAAGATACAAGAACATAACTGGTATATTCAAACTTTCAGGATGTCATAAAACATTTAAGAAAATTTACAGCGTAGTTTATAAACAACCGAATATGAATACTATGACCGCAAAATCTCGATCAAAACACAATTAACTCCTATTCTGCATAAAAAAAAAATTAAAAATTAAAAATTAAGATAAAACAAAAACTGATAACAGATTGGATCGAGTGACCGGCGACAGACATTGGATGTAGACATCTTCAAAGGGACAATATTGTCTCACTCGGCTTTTTATTTCATTCCTCCAACAGCGACCCCCAAGTACGTCATAATTTCATCCATTTCACTTCCGTTTATTTTTTCATTCTGAGTCTTGTGGTGAATCCGACCAAGTAAAAGCGATGGACCGTATGTTTGCTCTCTCACGACAAAAAGACAAATGACCAAAAATCGTCAGTGTGCATCCTAGTTCGTTCAGATGTTCCGGTTGAAAAATAAAAATTAATCAAATATCAAATTTACATTTCGCGAGCCTATGCGAATTTTATTTACCAGCCAATGGGAAGCCCAGAATCAAATTCAAGTGTGAAATCCCAAACGAGCTGCTTTTGATCCAAAAAGCAGATATAAAAAGCCGAGACAGAAAGCATCCAGCAGACAGACCAACGCAGAGACCCAGAGAGACGAATGTAATTAGTATCTCCCTTGACCAAAGTCAAGTGGCTTACTATGTTCGCCTCCCTTCACCTCTCCTTACTTTCTTCCCTGTCTCAAAAGTACTTACTGACCTAAGGAGCAACTACATCAAAGACATTCCTTACTTACGATGCTTCCACATTTCTAAGCATTGATTCTCTTTCAGCATTTTATTCGCCATGAACATTTTAACCCCCATTGGACCTATATTCAAGTATTACTTTAATTGTAAAAACATGAATTGATATGTGTATATATAAAAATGTTATTTTCAACTCAATTTGCTTTTCTTGATTTTATAATCATTTTATGACTTATAGTGGGCTATCTACCACAAGGCCAAATTCCGTTAACCTGCAACACTAACAGTATATACAATTACCCTTCACTAGAACGGACTCCCACTACAACGGGAAATAATAGATAAGCAACCCACTATAAGTATTTTGACGTTCTTTGAGGAAATCGAATTTTCGTTAAGTGTTTTTTTATTTTATTTTAGATTTTCTTTTGTTTTTCTGATTTCTCAATATTTATTTTGTATTATGGTTTTAGATATTTAGGCTGACTGGGGTCTGCATGTGCAATTTGACTTAATTTTTCATTAACGGCCTTCGTTCGGCCCGCGACCTGTCATTATAAAACGATCCGTCTATTTTATTACATTTTTTTCTAGTCGAGTCAACTTTTTTCAGACTAAAAAACCTGAAAAACAAAATAAATTCGGCTTCAACATAATCGTAAGTGGATTTCTTTTCTTAACTCTATTTTAAAGAAATTTAAAATGTGTTTTTTTAAAACAAATGAAAGACTAAAATTTAGTATTTAGTCACTAAATACTGGAAGTAGACGTCCTTTTTACCAGAAAAGTGAAATTTTAAGGATGGCAGGGACACAAATTTTCTTCAATTCCATTTTCAATTTTGGTAAAACCTGTTTAATGTTTATTTTTTTCGACTCTGACCAAATCTTTCTTCCGACTGCATTTGTTGCTTCAGCATGAACAAACTTTTTGTGTGACTGGAAAACCTGTTTTAATACCATTTTGAAGGAATTTTCATCGAAAAGCTGTTTTTTACATCACGGACTTTTTTTGAAGTACAAATTAACATGAAAATACTTTTATCTGCTTCTTTATTTACTATCCAAGAGAATACAAATTCACACGTCCCTAAAATCTGTTTAGTGTTTGTCTTTTCGTTATTTAACATCTAAGTGAGTTCCATGTTCCATGTTTACCATTAAGGGCGAAATTATGTTTATTTGAATCGACAAATATGTTTTGAATAGTTTTCATTTCTGTTTTTTTATTATTTTTTTTCTGCTTTCCCATCGCTGATACCATAGATGTGACAATTTTTTTTGTTTCTTATTGTTAATGGATTTGTGAAATAGTCACATTTCAACGAACCTGTTACAGAAGGTTGCAGTGCATTAATTATCTTTGACTTTTTTTTTTAATCATATCACCCTGAGCAAGGCGGTAACACCACTGATGTGCAGGGGGGCTACATAGGAGTGAAAAGATTGGGAAATAGAAAGTCGGAAACCACATCTTAAACAGGGAACAAGGGATGAGCCTCTTCACCTGTTCAATAGACGTGGGTGGAGTGTGAACCGGGCAATAGTTTAGTCTATCTACTCCAATTAACTTTGAAGTAAAATATTTTAACCAGATAATCAGGGATTTATTTCCACTGTAAAAGTATGAGATAAATTTTTTTAAAAAAAAAAAAAAAGAAAACATCACGCATTTTCTTTAAATGGCTATAAAAATAGCTAGAAAATACCAAAATAGTAGCTAAAAAAGTTGTGAAACCGTTAGCTTCAAATTCAAAACCCCAATTTTGCGATTTCTTTTGTTTTTTCGTTATCACCGAATATCTGCGATCCGAGAGTATGTTATTTTGTTTAAAGTACCATTTATTGTGGGTTCAGTATGTTCGGTGGGGTGTGGGCGCAAGTTGAATTTTGTGGTTAGGGGCCCGCAAAGCGCATTCTACGGGGGGGGGGGGATCCTAAGCACGGCACTGCAGATAAGCACAAACTTTTTATTTATGTGTACATATATATATATATGTTCTTTGAAATATACAGTTTTTTCTCTGAAATGTGAAGCAATAAGTATAAACAAAAACACTTTAGTGTTTTTGTTTATGTTTATTGTGTTGTATTTTGTATATGATTTGTTTGTAAGTTATATATTTCTGTCATAGGGCTAACAATATCTTTTTTATCCCAAACAAATTACATATATAAAAAAAAGAAATACATTATTCGGACAAGGCCAATGTATTACCATAACAACCCACAACAAAGTAATTAATTACAAAATAAAACAAATTACTGTACAATTGTTCAAGTTTAAAAACCCATCAATATTTTCTGTTGCTATTAAATTTGAAAATTTCTCTATGTGAATGTAGATGTAATAATATGGAAAAGAATGAAGATTTTCAAAAATTTTTTTTTAATCATTTCACCCATAGTAAGGTGGTAAATCCACTAGTATGCAGGGGACTAGTGAAAGTGAAAGAGAACGAGAATAGAGAGAATTGAGGAAAGGACAAAAAAATGGACAGGTTTCAAGAAAAGAGAACATAGTGATTGACATTTAAAGTTGCATTTAAATGTTTGAAAATTGTAGTTATCAGAGAAGCAAGAAAACAGAAGGGAGTTCCACAGTTGGGAATTGTGGTGGTCGCATTTAGCTATTTCCACAATAAAAGAGTGGGACCTAGATGCCAATCTAGTAGCACAATTAAATTTGTGTAGTCAGAGCATCAAGAAAAAATGCTGGTCAGAGTAGTTGCCATGAAAATATTGTAAAAAGGACAGAGGGAAGCCACGTCATCAGTGAGAAAATAACTGGTCAAGATCGATTACTTTGCAGATCCATCTCTGGATTTTTATCAAGAACCTCAAGATGAATAGCAGGAGCACCAGAACAGATATGGCAACAGTATTTAATGCATGGATGAACAGTAGATTTGGAAATGTGTGAGATTGATTCTTACGGGAAAAGTTTTCTGGCATGATACAATGACCAAACTTTCCTTCAACTAGACGAATCAATTGATTTGAATATTGCTGTACATGCATATTATTTGGAATGCACTTTTTGTATCAGACAATCATCATTGAAAGTGGGGCAATGACATTCGAACATATGGTGAAAATGAGGACATTGGGTAAAAAAGATTGAGAACAACCAATTTATTTGGTTTGGAAATTGGTCGTTTATAGCTAATAAGATTGATAAAAATCGTTGTAACACATTAGTTTTGTAAGCCAAACCAAATGATTTTAAATCTATATAAAGAAAATAGAATCAAAGATTTAGTTAATAAATAAAGAGTAAAAGACAAATTACACTAAATTTTGAAATTCCTGTACAAAAAGTTCTAACTCGAAACCATTAACTGTGACAGAAATTTCCATAAAACTAAAATAATGGAAAACCCCATCAGCCATTGTTATCAGTTTCATGGAAAATTTGGGAAAGATAATTTTTTTTTCTGCTTGGTTTGTATCACCAGAAAGAAATATACATCTAGATTTCTCTCTAAGTATTTTCATGGTAACTCCTCTGACATACTTTTTTACCCTGGTGCCCTATCTACATGAATTTAAGCATGCTACTAGATTGACATCAAGGTCCCACCCTTTTATCACTGACTAGCAGTATAGCCCAGTGTTGCTCGGGTGTAATGAAAACTTTAAAACTAATCCATGGTCCTGGAGCTCAAACTCTTTGGACGTTGGCACAAAAGACTAAAAAGCAATAGTTGTTTCCAGTTAAAGCGAAACTGTAGACTGAAAGAAAAATGAATGGATGTAAGTCAAATTTTGATTTCCTGGTATCGATATCAAATAATTTTTTTCTTTGTAAACTGAATTTTGAAGGCTAAATAAGTCCTCTGAGTAAATGGTATCATGGCTGAGACTAAGAACTACAATTATACCTATTTAGAGCCAAACCCGAAGCAAAAACTAAAATAAAAGGGCTGAAAAAAATACAGACATACAGGCAGATAAACAGACACACACACACACACACACACAAACATCTTGCCTTTTATATATATATATATATATTATCGATTTTCTGCACTATTGTAAGAACTACAACCTTGAAACTTCTGAATATCATTTCTTATGTTTTTGTCTATGAGTGTGTCAAATTTGATTAAAATCGGACCACTCCTTCTATAACCCGATTTTTTCGATTATCAATTTTCGATATTTATTGGGGGTACCTCGACACAGAACCTAGCTAAAAACACTCGCAGAAGCTTATAGTACAACTGTGTGAATTTTCAAGAAAATCGGTTCAGCCATTTCGGAGTCTATAGGTAATGGACACACACAGACACACACACACACACACACACACACACAGACAAAGTTCCATTTATGAATAAGTTTAGAAATAGTTAAATGTAACCGTCTCTTCTACTTCAACAGTTTCTTTTTTCACACTTCCTGTTTGCAGAACTCCCTTCTGTTTGTTTGCTTCCTTTATAGCTACAATCTCTAAAAGTTTAAATGCAACGTCAATTGCCATCTTCTATCTCCTTGATTTCTGTTCTTCTCTTATCCTTTTTTTGACATCCCCTGTACCTTGCTTTTTCTCTCACTGTAACCCCCTGTGCACCAGTAGTGGTCCTGCCTTGCTTGGGGTGAAATGATTATAAAAGAAAAATATAAAAGAAGAGCTGTCTGTCTGTCATCACAGTCTGTATGTGACTTTACATACACATATGTAATATATGTGTTCACGCCTGTACTGTGTGTGAGTG
Source organism: Ascarosepion bandense (assembly GCA_037127315.1). NCBI lineage: Eukaryota > Metazoa > Mollusca > Cephalopoda > Sepiida > Sepiidae > Ascarosepion > Ascarosepion bandense. Next base: position 1,937,163 of record JBBBDQ010001115.1, read on the forward strand.
ATTTACATGCACTTGTGCCATTTAATGTAGACTCCCAGACACACAATTTGACTGAGTTTGAAATAAGACACTGGAATGCAATCCTGTCCTATTAAGTCTAGACAACCTCTACCCTAGGCTGAGCAATAAAATCATACAGTTGGTGTAAAAAAACAAAAAAAATTGTTTTTTTTTTTCATTCTAAAAAATCAAATATTTATGTGATCTTACTGTACTTTTTGAAAATTATTCAATAATAATATTATTTTCCAAAGTTTTTTTTAATTTTGTAGGATTATAATTAGGTCTTGTCATTGAATTAACATATATATATATACACACATGCAAATATACATGCACACACACTCTGGATGAAATTCAAATGGACATCTATGTTGTAAGGGCTAATACTTCTTTCTGTCTGGCAACAATTCTTGGGTGACAGGAAAAGAGTATAACACTACCTTTGAAGTCTTTTTTATGACTTTTCAGTATTTAAATTATATATATATATATATATATTGTAATAAATGTAGTATTCAAGATGGACAAATAATTTAGATTTGAAATTTCATCATTTTGCCATTCAGCAAAGCAACAGGTAGTGATCTAGCTTCATACCAAAGTTCAAAAATCAGAAAATCTAGAAATTATTTACATTTTGGTGATACCGACCGAACAAAAGTGAGAAACCGGATGTTGGCTCTCTCACAACTAAAAGGCGAATGAATAAAACGCATAGCATCGAGTTCGAGTTCGCACAGAGCAGATGTTCCGGTTGAAAAATAACAATTAACCAAATATCAAATTTCCATTCTCTAGAATTTTATTTACCAGCCAATGAAAAGCCCAGAATCAAATTCAAGTATGAAAATCCAAAACAAGCTGTTTGATCCAAAAGGCAGATATAAAAAGCAGAGACAAAGCATCATTAGACAGACCAAGGAGACAGCCGAGCTGATTAGTTTCTCCCATGACTTAAGTTGAGGGAGAAACTATGCTGACCTCTTTCCTTCTCCTGTCTCATAAGTACTTACTGACTTCTTCAAAGACATTTCTCAAATGTACCTCCTGACTTACTGACCTTAGAAGCAGCAACTTCAAAATGAACATCCCCTTACCTACAAGATGCTTCCACATTCTTAAGCCTTTTATCTTTTTCAGCATTATATTATTTTCCATGAACACTTTAACCTCCAGTGGACTTATATTCAAGTATTATTTTAATTGTAAAAACATTAATTGAAATGTGTATATATAAATGTTATTTTATACTCAAATATACCTTTCTTGACTTATAATCATTTTATGAATTATAGTGGGCTATCTTCTCACAAGGCCAAATTCTGTTAACCTCCTACGGTATACTACTACCCTTCACTAGAACGGGATCATACTACTACTAGAAAAGAATAAATAAGATAAGATACCCTATAACATTATTTATATTTGGACAGTTATTCTTATCTTTGTTATTATTGTGACAATATTTTGACCTTTGTTCCCTCTGACCTTCCTCAAGTGTAAAAAAATAAAAGCTAGATGATATTCGTAGACATGGGCAGTGGAACAAGAACAGTCTACAGGATAGACTGTTAAAAAGTTCTGTTAAAAGTTCTCTGTAGATCAATATACACCTGATGAAGGCTAGAAGCACAATGGCTGAAACATATGGATAACAACAACAAAGCTGAACACAATAGTTTGAATATAAATCATGTAAATAATAACTCCTATTCCAAGAAATTCAGACAGAAAACCTTAAAATTATGCTTAATGGCATCTGGACAAATACTTACAGGTAAAACGGACGGATATTTACTAAGGGAACAAAGCGTCATGTAGAGGAGCTTCTTCATCTCAAAGTCTTCGTGGCAGGCTGTAATCTGTAAATGCTTCAATAAAATGCTGTGGCTTTTTACTGCAAAGAAGACCCAAAAAACATGTAAAATTTTGTTTATGATTCCCATTTTTGTTCTTATCATTCCAAGAAAAAAAAAACAATAAAATTCTCATCCTCGTAGTTCATTGCACAACATTTCATAAGAAATTTCATTTTTGCTTTTCTCTCCACAATAGTTCATTTTTTTTTGCAGGGAGGGGGGGGGGTCTTTTCTCTTCACGTTAAAAATACTGATTGTAATTCTGATCAAAAGAAACAACATAGAAAGATTTGCTGGTTAATATCACAGAGAATCAACTTCTTTTTCTCGCACTTCTCACCTGTCGAATTCCCTTCCATATACTTGCTTTCTCGACAGCTACAATTTCCAAGAATTTAAATGTAAGGCCAACTGTCATCTCCTACCCCTCTGACTCACTTACTTTCCCCCTCATGTTCTTTTCTCCATCCACTCTACTCTCATCATAGCAGTATTCGCATCCTTCTCTTACCCATTCTCTGACAACCCCTATAACCTGTCCATCTTTCTCATCACTTTCCTCCTATGTATCCCCCTGCACACCAGTGGCAGTAAAACTGCCTTGCTTCAGGTGAAATGATTAAAAAAAATACAAATACAAAATTGGAAACATCTACAGACTTCCCCTTCACACACATACACATATACACTTATATTTACTAATGTCACTGCCCAACATACACTTCTACACAAAAAACACACATGCACCATCACACATTTTACAGTATACTGTTATTTTATGCTTTGGGGTTAATTTTTATTGATCAGATATATGTCACGTGTATTAAAGCAATAGATAATTTTTAAGTGTAGATAGATAGATAGCTAGATGGACAGATATGAAGAAGTGTGAATAGACTGTGATAGATTGATAGATATGAAGAAGCATGAATAGACTGTGATAGATAGATAGATAGATAGATAGATAGATAGATAGATAGATAGATAGATAGATAGAATGAAAATCTAAGAGACTGTCTACTGGTATGTTATGATCTGGGGTTAATTCTTATTGGTTAGATATATGTTACATGTATTAAAGCAATGTATTTTTAATTGTATGTGTGTATATTTTTTTAATTGCATCTGTGTGTATATTTTGTGTATAATAGTGTATGTATGTATAGAAATACTTGTCTGTTTAGGTCTATGTTGTACGGTAATGTTAGTTAATATATGTGTATATGTGTCCCATGTATTAAATCAGATGGTGTTCCCAGAACTGTGTGCAAATAGTTTCAGATTGTAATGCATCTATAAGGAATTACTATAAGCCAGCTTGAAATTCAGTGTATGTCATTTTGCTGAAAAAAAACTTTGAAGACGAAGAATTGGCAGCATTATTTCATGAAGACTCATGTCAGGTGCAAGCTGAACTTGCAGAATCATTAGGATTTGATTACACAACAGTTTCAAAAGGTTTGAAAGCATGAGGAATGATTCAAAAGCAAGGGTATTGGATGCCACATGAGTTGAAGCCGAGAGACATCAAACAGCGTTTTGTCACATGTGAACAGCTGCTTCAACAGCAGAAAAGGAAAGGTATTTTATCATGACCAGCAATGAAAAGTGGATACATTACAATAACCCGGAGCATAGAAGATTGTGGATGCTAAAATGGATCACGGCCTGGCTGAATAGCACTTTCATTCTTATGAAGATGCAAAAAAATCAGTTGATTCATAGTTAGCCTTAAAAGACATATCGTTTTTCTGATGTAGAATTCAAATGATGCCAGAAAGATGGGAAAAAGTACTGACTAGCGATGGACAATACTTTGTGTTTTACTAATTTTTGTAAATATAACATTACTTTTCATGAAAAAACAGTGAGAACTTATTCAAAATCCTAATACACACACATATATGTATATATTGAGTAACATTTTCTTTGTGCATGATTCCCAGAGTTGTACTAAATGGTGAGAAAGAAAATGTATATTAATAATTAGTTTAAATTTTAGCCTTCTCATTTGACATCAAATACTGTTTTATTGCCACCAGCACTCACTGTAGATGATGTACACTCCCAAATTTTAATTGTAAACCCTAATTATCAGGCAGTAATGAGAAAGAGAAAATTGCAGGCCAATAGGGTGGGTGCAGTATATTGGAGGAGTGGGAACGAGAGTTAATTGTGAGATGGTTTTGTTCTCAGGCACAATGGAATTGCAAAATTACTTCATTATTGTACAAGTCAATAGAGATGAGAGGAAAATATCTAAAGGTGTATTGCAAAGGCTAAAAATGATTTCCAAAAGTTTTACAAAGTATTAAGAAACAAGAATATTTCATAAGAAACAAAAAAGAAACTGTTCTATTCCTCCAATATGGCAGTGAATGCTGGACAATTTCATCACAGATAAAGAGGAGACTTGAGGCAACAGAGATGTGGTTCTATAGAAGGATGCTGAGAATACAAAGAAAAGAGTGCTTATCTGCTATGTAATATCAATCCTCTTATATGGCAATGAAAGCTGGACAATTTCCTCACAGATAAAGAGGAGACTTGAGGCAACAGGGATGTGGTTCTATTGAAGGATGCTGAGAATACAAAGAAAAGAGTGCTTAACTGCTATGTAATATCAATCCTCTTATATGGCAATGAAAGCTGGACAATTTCCTCACAGATAAAGAGGAGACTTGAGGCAACAGAGATGTGGTTCTATTGAAGGATGCTGAGAATACAAAGAAAAGAGTGCTTAACTGCTATGTAATATCAATCCTCTTATATGGCAATGAAAGCTGGACAATTTCCTCACAGATAAAGAGGAGACTTGAGGCAACAGAGATGTGGTTCTATTGAAGGATGCTGAGAATACAAAGAAAAGAGTGCTTAACTGCTATGTAATATCAATCCTCTTATATGGCAATGAAAGCTGGACAATTTCCTCACAGATAAAGAGGAGACTTGAGGCAACAGAGATGTGGTTCTATTGAAGGATGCTGAGAATACAAAGAAAAGAGTGCTTAACTGCTATGTAATATCAATCCTCTTATATGGCAATGAAAGCTGGACAATTTCCTCACAGATAAAGAGGAGACTTGAGGCAACAGAGATGTGGTTCTATTGAAGGATGCTGAGAATACAAAGAAAAGAGTGCTTATCTGCTATATAATATCAATCCTCCTATATGAAAGTGAATGCTGGACAATTTCCTTACAGATGAAGAGGTGACTTCAGGCAACAGAGATGTGGTTCTATAGAAGGATGCTGAAAATACCATGGACTGAACATGTGAGCAACAACAAAGTTTTAAGGAAAATGGAAACAAAAAATACGCTTTTAGAATCAAAAAGAGATAACTGAAATTTATAGGACACTTGATGAGGAAAGGCAACTTGGAAAAGTTGATACTCACAGGAAACTATGAAGGCAAGAAGGACAGATGAAGACAGCAATTAACTTACATAACACAAATGGTAATTCAGAGAATGGGAGAGATAGTAAAATTAAACATTGCTGAAATCTACAAAGAATAGCAAGTTGTGGAAAACCATGATCACGTACATAATGAGCTTGTGTCTAAATGGACAGCAGGATAAAGACTGAGAGAGATAGTAAATGTATAAACATCTCTTAGATAGCTGATTGGAAATTGTGGAGAGTCATGATCAATTTATCTGATGAGTTTGTGTACATTGACAGCAGAACATGGACTGAGAGGGATAGTAAGAGTACAAACGTTGCTTAGTGCTACACCAGATAAGAACTTGTGGAGAGCCATGTCCAAAAAAAACACAGCACATTTTTTTTGGAGTTGAATAGTACAAGAAAACTTTGCTCAAGAAAGAAAAGAAGTTACCTTCTGGAAAAGTGGCAAATAAAACAAGATGTCTGACGAGCCCACTTTCCACAAACGGTGCTTGCTGCGTATTGGCAGCAACAAGGTTTATGATAACAAGGATGTCATTGCGGAGTTGACTGTCATAGTTACTGTAGCCCTGGGTCAGCTGATACATGAATGCATTTTGCAACTGGCTGGAAAGATAGAAAAATAAATTTAATAACTGGGACTATAAAAAAAACATAATTTTTTTTTCTTTTCACTCATATCTCTCTATTAGATCACTCAATAGGTTTTACTTTCATTTGGAGTGACTACACTAATCTACTTGTGTGTCAGATCACTTGCTATTAACCAATATCGAACAACCTTCATATGTACAATCAATCAAGGGATAATGAAGGAAATCAAATATTTTCCTTAATACTGTTTTTCAAGTAGATACCAGGATAAAAAAAAATGATGTTAGAGCAGTGAAATTTTGCATGCATTAATTCCAGTTCTTATTATTAACTAGCAGTATAGCCCAGTGTTGCTCGGGTGTAATGAAAGCTTTAAAACTAATCCATGGTCCTGGAGCTCAGACTCTTTGGACGTTGGCATGAAAGACTAAAAAGCAATAGTTGTTTCCAGTTAAAGCGAAACCGTAGACTGAAAGAAAAATGAATGGATGTAAGTCAAATTTTGATTTCCTGGTATCGATATCAAATAAGTTTTTTTCGTCGTAAACTGAATTTTGAAGGCTAAATAAGTCCTCTGAGTAAATGGTATCATGGCTGAGACTAAGAACTACAATTATACCTACTGAGAGCCAAACCCGAAGCAAAAACTAAAATAAAAGAGCTGAAAAAATACAGACATATAGGCAGATAAACAGACATACACACAAACATCTTGCCTTTTATATATATATATATATATATTATCGCTTTTCTGCACTATTGTAAGAACTGCAACCTTGAAACTTCTGAATATCATTTCTTATGTTTTTGTCTATGAGTGTATCAAATTTGATTAAAATCTGACCACTCCTTCTATAACCTGATTTTTCGATTATCAATTTTTGATATTTATTGGGGGTACCTCGACATAAAACCTAGCTAAGAACCCTCGCAGATGCTTATAGTACAACTGTGTAAATTTTCAAGAAAATCAGTTCAGCCATTTCGGAGTCTATAGGTAACGGACACACACACACACACAGACACAGACAAAGTTCCATTTATGAATAAGTTTAGATTTAGATATCTGCATTGTTTCTTCCCAGCTTTGAGGGTGGGCTGATAACCTTATAGGCTGACTATGAAGGAGTGATGCATAAGATGTGAAATCTTGCATGCATTAATTTCATCTGTTCATATTTATAACTGCATTGTTTCTTTCCAGGTACGATGGTAAGTTGAAAATATAGTTTATATTCTCTTAAAAGACTTTTTTAGGGAAACAAGTTTCTCAAGTCCACTAGCTGTTATTGCTCTTTTCAAGTCTTGATGGGGGGGGGGGGGGGGGGGGGCTTATGGCCATAATAGTTGAATACACCAGTTTTCGCGCGATCACTGAAGTTAAGCAACGTTGAGCCTGGTCAATACTTAGATGGGTGACCGCTTGGGAATACCAGGTGCTGTAATCGTATAGTGATGGATGTGCATTGTGGTGCAGTGGATATTGGCTCGGAAAGAGAAATCGGTGAGCCGAGTTCGAATTCCAGTTGAATACCCTGTAGTGCATTCACTTAAGCACTGGTACCCTTGGGAAAGGTATTAATCCATTCCTTCCCTCCAGTTATGGGTTAAATAACAAGGGTAGGACTTGGGGACCCTGCCCTTGAAAACAAATCCCAATGAATCATGATATACGAAAAGAAAAATGTATTACTAGACACAAAACTTATATAAAAAAACAACAATAAATTGTTGAAAGAAAAAGGTATTACCAGCAATAAATAAATAAAATTTAGTTGACAATAAATGACCCGCTGAGGTTGATATGCCATAAAAACAAAACAACCAACAACTTGATGGGGGCTTTTCTTAACTTTTTTTGTTTAAAATAGTATAAAACATCAATATCTTGATTATGTCATTATTTTCTCATCAGATTACATGTGCTATTCATTTTAGTTATTACTGTTGCTGAAAGTCCTCATGTGATGTGATTTCTGTTATTTGGTACTGTTTTTTGTTTGTGATTCTGTCGCTCCAGTGCATGAGGTTTGAAGAAGGATAAAAACATATAAATGAAAAATATGCATATTAAGTAGTAAATACATAGATAAATCAAAATATGCATAAATAAACTGAAGCAATAAAATAAACCACTAATTTTAGCATGACTTCCACTGGGAGTATTAGCTTTAAGATCATCAAACAAATGTTTGACCATTGCATGAATTATTGATTCACTGATTCTATTGGCAATTATTCCGTTTCTTTAATAAAATTGATGTTTTTTTCTCACTTTAGCTACCAAAACCATTTTTCTTACCCATTACCCCATGTATATATACGCATCGCCATATACAAACATAATCTGTTCAGGAAGCCCATTTGTTAACCAATTTGTTCATTATAACTGAAATAGATGTTTAATTATGGTTAATCTGTTTTAAGCCCTACTCAGTTTCTCTATCAAAGCAGATAAAAAATGGAAAATATAAAAAATGGAAAATATAAAAAATGGAAAATATAAAAAATGGAAAATATAAAAAATGGAAAATATGCAAAATAAAAAGATAAATCAAAATATGCATAAATAAACTGAAGCAATAAAACAAACCAGGAATGTAACATGACTTCCACTGGGAGTATTAACTCTAAGATCCTCAAACAATTGTTTGACCATTGCATGAATTATTGATTCACTGATGCTGTTGGCAATTATTCCGTCTCTTTAATAAAATTGATACGTGATTTAGTAAGTTGTTTTTTTCCCCTTCCTCTAAACTTTTTTTTTTTTATTTACTTAAACCCTGTTTTTAAGTTTTGTGCAGATTGTTGATTTTGCCATTGTGCAGCACTAAGTTTACTAAATCTGATTAGACTTGTTTAAAAATGATTTCGTTCTTTAATAATTAATTTTCTCACTCAATTCTGTGGATTTATGCTTATGTTTGCTGGAAAATATTATTATTTTCACTAGAAAACCTGAAAACTTTGAAGCTTACAACACAAAATAAATACAATAATTGTTAAAAATGAAAGTAAATTGCATACCTCAAAAAACAGTTAGTGGTCTACTGAAGAAAAAATTACAGAGATTTTGTTAGCACAAAAAGAACTACTATGAGTATCAGAAGCTATGCTAATTTTCTTCCCACAGTGTCTGGTGTGGCCAATCAGAAAAATCACTCTGTGAATAAGGGTCATTGTTTCTTCATACTGGGGGTGATAGAGATTTTTGAGCTGCGAGAAAATTATGATTTTTGAGCTTTGTGAGTGAAAGTTGATTTTCGCTGTTACAAGAGGAAGTTTGGATTTTTGACCCTGTTTTTGTTACCACATTCATTTACACAATCTCATTAGGTAGACTGATCATAGCTCTCCACAACTTCCTATCTGATGTATTGATCATTGGTTCTTCTACCAACACTGAAATTAAGCAGTATCAAGACTGGTCAGTATCTAGATAATTGACTGCTGCGGAATACCAGGTGCTGTAAGCTTGGTTGTATGGGTGGTGTAATGCTTGGTTGTATGGGTGGTGTAATGCATAATTGTTAATCGAAGAGCAAAGTTCCAATTCCTGTTGGACTCGTTGTATTCACTCATAAACAAATGTCATTAGGAAAGATATGAATCCACTTCTTCTCCCAATATATGGGTTAATTAGTAAAACTTGTATCACTAAACCATCTCAAAAAAATTCTTACAATCTAAAAATATTTCCTGGCGTTAAATAAGCTATAAACCATAAAAAACAAATCATCAATCAATCTGATGCAAAAAAAAAAAAAAAGAATACGTATAGCTTATATCACTGAGGGAGTGGGACCACAAACTGAGACATATTCATCTATCATTCACTTCACACACCTTATTTTGAACAGAAGTTGACTTTCCATTTACTTCTAAAACCTTTTCCTGCTCTTTCACTTCCGGTGGACCCTTGCGTCTTGGTTGCTTTATTATTATGCTTGTAGTAAACACTGTAACCCGCTACCTCGAGTGGCCCTTGAACCTTGTATAAGGTAAATATCATTGTAAAACCAACAAAAAAAACAAACAAACTGAGAAACAAAGTCTGTCTAAACAAACAAGAATGTTAACTTGCAATTAAAATGCAAAAGTTGTCTCCCTTGAACTAGTTGGTCATCAAAGGGAAGACAACTATTTTCATTTTGCTTATAGCTTCGAATACAAACCAAATACACTCCAAATTGTTGAGTTGCTCCGAAATCAGCATCAAATTTGTTGTGTTCTCTATAAGATTCCACATAATTTCCACTGAACGGAATAGAAGCTGTCCGGTCGGATCGGGATCCAGTAACTGAGAACACAGTGTGTAGGCTATATTTTCACTCAGCATTTGATCACAGCATATTGCTGGAAAGAAAACAGAAAACACAGCAATTGTTTGCAGAAAAAAATGGGTTCTCATAACTTAACTAATTTTACGCTATTAAAATTTATATAAATATAAGATTCATATAATGTGGTAGTTAGGATTAATTAGACAAAAAACTCAGTGAGCAAAAAACAAAAATGATTTATCAAATTTACAAGAATAATTTTATATTTACAACAATCTTAAAACTAATGCAATATAATACTTAATTCACCAATTTATAAACAAATAAATATAAAAATAATTTTTATTCCTAAATTTATAAACATTTACTAAATTATTAAAATATGTGAACCAGCTATAAGGAAATATTTATTTTGTGGTGATACCGACCGAGCAAAAGCAAGGGACAGGATGTTTGCTCTATAACAACCAGAAAGCAAATGAACAAAAATCGTCTCTGCACAGGTGTATTCATGCAGATGTTCCGGTTGAAAAATAAAAATTAATTAAATATCAAATTTCCATTTTGCGAGCCTACGCAAATTTTATTTACCAGAATCAAATACAGTATGAAATTCCAAACAAGCTTCTGATCCAAAAAGCAGATATAAAAAGCCGAGACAAAAAAGCACCCAGCAGACAGACAGGCGAGAGTAACCAGTGTCTCCCCTTGACTTAAGTCGAGCGGCTACTATGCTTGCCTCTTTCCTTCTTCAGTCTCAAAAGTACTTACTGACCTCAGGAGCGACTACTTCAAAGACAGTCTTCACATACCCCTGCCACCCCCCACATTCCTAAGCCTTTTATCTCTTTCAGCTCATTATTTGCCATGAACATTCTAACCTCCATTGGACCTTTATTTCAAGTATTGCTTTAATTGTAAAACATTAATTGATATGTGTATATATATATATATATATATATATATATATATATAAATGTTAATTTTATACTCAAATTGCTTTTCTTGATTTTATAATCATTTTATGACTTATAGTGGGCTATCTACCACAAGGCCAAATTCCGGTAACCTGCAACGGTATACAATTACCCTTCACCACAACTAGAAAAAAGAATAAGATAAGCAACCCACTATAATTTACCATTTTATAAAGTTTGTCACAATTGGCAATTAGCCAATGTTTTGATGACCATTCCAATAAATAGTGTAAATAAACAATCTAACAGTGTTTATGTTTGTTGTCAGTTCTCAAAAACAAAGAAACAATGTATAAATTCTTTCATATGTTTAGGTTTTATTACATTTTTAATCATTGCTTTTTAAAGCGATAATCATTGTTAAGGAGTGGAACTAGTTAGAATAATAACAGTGTCAAAAAGAAAAAGAACCAGTGTCAACAGAAAAACCATCTTTTTAACACTCAGTTTTTTTGCACACACAAAATTTAAACACGGCCAAAAAATATTAGCATAGAACTTACAGTTACATCTAGCAATTTCAAGTGTAAAATGATGAGACCTTGTTGTAAATCTAATATTTGGCTTAAATTCATGAACTGAAAGTAACAAAGAAGAAAGCTCATCAGAACAACTCCCTTAAATGAAAGTCTCAATGCAGCGGCATGAGTGATAGGAAAATTACTGAAGCCGAGATGCCAGATCAAGACCAGTAACAATGAAGATTCTCCTTTGGATTTAGTAAAGACTAGCAGTATAGCCCAGCGTTGCTCGGGTGTAATGAAAGCTTGAAAACTAATCCATGGTCCTGGAGCTCAGACTCAGCCTAAAGAATATTTGTGTGGAAGTTTGGTGAGAATCGGATAAAAATTGTGGATTTGTATAAAGGACATACAAACAGATAAACAGACACACACACAAACATCTTACCTTTTATATTATCGATTTTCTGCACTATTGTAAGAACTGCAACCTTGAAAGTTCTGAATATTGTTTCTTATGTCTTTGTCTATGAGTGTATCAAATTTGATTAAAATCGGGCCACTCCTTCTATAACCCAATTTTTTCAATTATCGATTTTCGATATTTATCGGGGGTACCTCGACACAAAACCTAGCTAAGAACACTCACAATTTCAAGAAAATTAGTTCAGCCGTTTCAGAGTCTATAGGTAACGGACACACACACAGAGACAAATTCCATTTATAAATAAGTTTAGATTTAGATTTTCTCCATACATAACAGAAGCATCTGACTAGATGTGACTGAAATATTCAATTCCCAACCAATAAGAATTAAATCTGGGGTTAATTGAATGGAAAGGAGTTATTTTTACCAGAATGTCGTGAGAGCTTTTGAAGTGTTTCCAGTACCAAGAGTTTGTTGTTGCGATCATTTTCCACAAGTTGAATGGCCTAAAAGAAATGAATTATTCACACAAATTATTCATTTCTGTCAAAAATTTACAAAGATAAAAATTACACATATTTAAAATATGTGGTGCAAAGGCAGGAAAAACAGCAAGTCAGTCATCAAATAACAAAAAATCATTTCTCAGTTGAAGGATCTACACATTCTTCCAGTTAATAAATTAATCCTATAAAAACAAATGTTTAACATTTTTTAACCAATGAGTTGCATGCATTCTTACCACCAAAAAAACATGCTTCATGATTCCTTTGAAGAGTATTTAAGCATAGTCCCAAGATGAACAAAAGGAGTAAGGAGATATATGTGACAACAGCATGACAGTAAAATTCATTACTCATTCACCCATTTTCCTCACCAAGCTACATGACCCTTACTAAGCTATATGACATTCACTTATCTTTCTCACCAAGCTATGTGTCATTTACACTTTCATTCTTACTTTCTCCCTTGCTTCTTTTTTCACACATACATAAGAAGAAATTACACTTTTTTTCATCTTAACAAACAACTACAAAGAAGAAATACAAGGGACATTAAATAAATAAGGGGAATTTTTCGGTATAAGGACTTCTACGAGGGTCATTCAATAAATAAGGTGAATTTTTCGCTAAAAGGACTTCTACAAGGGTCATTCAATAAATAAGGTGAATTTTTCGGTATAAGGACTTCTATGAGGGTCATTCAATAAATAAGGTGAATTTTTCGGTATAAGGACTTCTACGATGGTCATTCAATAAATAAGGTGAATTTTTCGCTAAAAGGACTTCTACAAGGGTCATTCAATAAATAAGGTGAATTTTTCGGTATAAGGACTTCTACGATAGTCATTCAATAAATAAGGTGAATTTTTCGCTATAAGGACTTCTATGAGGGTCATTCAATAAATAAGGTGAATTTTTCGCTATAAGGACTTCTATGATGGTCATTCAATAAATAAGGTGAATTTTTCACTATAAGGACTTCTACGATGGTCATTCAATAAATAAGGTGAATTTTTCGCTAAAAGGACTTCTACAAGGGTCATTCAATAAATAAGGTGAATTTTTCGGTATAAGGACTTCTACGATGGTCATTCAATAAATAAGGTGAATTTTTCGCTATAAGGACTTCTACGAGGGTCATTCAATAAATAAGGTGAATTTTTCGGTATAAGGACTTCTACGATGGTCATTCAATAAATAAGGTGAATTTTTCGCTATAAGGACTTCTACGATGGTCATTCAATAAATAAGGTGAATTTTTCGCTATAAGGACTTCTAATACAGATAGAAGCTTACTTTTTTTTCCTTTACTTCTTTTTCTTTAATTTTCTTTGCAGATTGAAAAAACTTTGAGAGTTTTGGAGATTAACAAAGATGGCCAACCAAGAAGCATGTTACAGGATTGAACAGAGGTCAGTTATCAATTATTTGGTTGCTGAAGGATGCAAACCAGTTGAAATTTATAGGAGAATGTCAACTGTGTATGGTGCTACATGTTTCAGCCAAAAAAACTCTACAAGTGGGCTAAATTGTTTAAAGAAGGAAGGAGCAGTGTTGAGGATGAAGACAGACCTAGGAGGCCTACAGAAGTGAGGTCTCCTGAGGTGATCGAATCAGTCAATGATCTCATTCAGTCTGACAGAAGGGTGACAGTGGATGACATTGCAAGGACTTTGAGCCTATCTGTTGGGACATCAGTCACATGGAGTTGTCTTGCATCAAAACAATGCAAGCCCTCCCAAAGCAGTCCAAATGGTGCAGACCATCAACGATCTGGGCTGGGAACTGCTCCCTCATCCCTCTTACAGCCCAGACCTTGCCCCTTCAGACTTTCACTTGTTTGGTCCCTTGAAAGCGTTCACGAGAGGCATGAAGTTTGAAAGTGACGATGAAGTCAAAAGCACTGTGATTGATTGTCTGAGACATCAGTATAAAGATTTTTACGATGAGGGAATACGAAAGCTTGTGCACAGATGGGAATAGTGTGTGACACTGCTGGGAGACTACGTTAAAAAAAATTTTTTTAAAAGTAAGCTTCTATCTGTATTAGAAATCCTTATACCGAAAAATTCACCTTATTTATTGAATGATCCTCGGAGAAGTCCTTATACCAAACAATTGACGTTATTTATTGAATGATCCTCGTAGAAGTCCTTACACCAAAAAATTCACCTTATTTATTGAATGACCCTCATATTAACCCCAAAACCTTAACACTCATTCACAATAGAGAAAAACTGAGTTGTAGAAACATGAAAACAAAAATATTTTATATTTTTATATTTAAAAACATTTTTCACCTTTTCCTTTGTTGTGGGCTGTGGATTTCCCTTCCGTTTACTTGCTTCCCCGACGGCTACAATCTCCAGGAGTTTAAATGTAAAGTCAATAGTCATCACCTATCTCACTAACTTGCATCCTCTCTCTCACGCTTCTTTCTCCGTCCACTCCACTCTCATCAGTATTCTCATCCTTCTCTTACCCACTTCCTGACAACCCTTGTGACCTGTCACTCTTTCTCATAACTTTCCTCCTATGTAACCCCCTGCATACCAGTGACAGTAGACTGCTTCTGACTTCAAGACAAGACAGACCAGGACTGAGTCAGATGAAACCAACCTATCTTATTGGCTAGGAAGAAATCCCAGCATGCATTTGTGTGCTTCTGCATATTGTTGCGGGGCTATCGACAGAAAAGGTGCCGTTAACCCCGCTGTGAGTTAAAGCAATACGATCGAATCAAGGACAACGAAATCGAGGGTTTATATGTTTCAACCAAGTTTTTATTTGCCTAAGCCGGCAAAATAATGTCTTACAGAAACTTCGTTGCGGTCGCCGGTGCTGATTGATGGGATTCGCTAGGTTCCAAGACGGTAAGCCGGTAACTGGCTGGGTAGTACTGGTGCGAAGTTGGTCGTTGCAAATTCCGCTCCGGCTGTCTTTAGACGTACGGTCGTGAGTGTAGCCGGGATCTGCCTGGTGCGCCCGCTGTGTCTACTGCTTCTGCTGCTCAGGTAGGTTAGCCCTGAAAAGGGCTATTGCATATGTAGATGAAGAGCCCTTAAAAGGACTTGTGCATATCAGTACGGAAAGCCCTTAAAAGGGCTATATCAATGTAACAGAGAGTCCTGAAAAGGACTATTGTAGAGTGTGGCTGCCGCTGCTGGAGTTGGCTGCACTTGCTGGCGGCTGCTTCTGCCTGATGCGTCTGCCTGGTGCGTCAGCTGCTTGGTGCGTCTGCTGCTTCTGCCTGCTTGGTGCGTCTGCTGCTTGGGGGCAGGTTAGCCCTGAAAAGGGCTATCGCATATGTAATTGAAGAGCCCTTAAAAGGACTTGTGCATAACAGAAACGGGAAGCCCTTAAAAGGACTAGATCTATGTAAACAGAGAGTCCTAAAAAGGACTGTTAGAATGTGGCTGCTGCTGTTGCTGGAGTTGGCAGGTTGGGCTAGGGACGGCTGCTGCTACTGCGTGACTGCTCCTGCTGGCTTCTGGCGGCTGCTGCTGGGCTGCTGGAATTTGGTTGCGGCTGCTGCTATGGCGAGTGGCAAAGTCGGCCAGGCGCTGGTGGTAGGGGGAGCACGTCGCTCAACCCCAGGTCCCTCTTCCTTTTGGTTGAGAAACATCGGCCATGTTCTGTCGGCTATGGTCTGCAACATTGCCGAGCTAGTAATCTCTTGTTTGGTTAGTAACAATTTCTCTCTCCACTTTCGAATGTACACATGGGTTTTGTTTGCACCCCATGTATATATAGATTAGTTTCAGAGTATTGTTTTTGTGTGCGAGCGCTTGTGTGTGTTTATACTTTGCTTTGTTGTTATTTTTCAGCGTTTTGGTCCCTGGAAATGCTGAGTCACCGGAAATTGATGGCCTCGCTTTCTTTTCCGGAGTGACGCGTTTTAGACATTTGAGCAGCCGGTCGTAGCTTCCGGCCGGGTGCGATAAGGCCCCCTTCCTAGAGGATTGATCATGATCAATTCACGAGAAAAAAAAAACATACGATTTTAATTTTGCTGGAAAGTGGACTCTCCTACCTGATTTTGTTCGTATCTCTGGTGTGGTTACATCTTCCGTCGTTATTGGCAAGTTTGCGTCGGCAAGCGTTTCCTCTAGCCGAGCTGGTTTGAGTCGGTCGATGGAGACTGTGTGTTTTTCCTTGCCGCGCATGATTGTGACAACTTTCTCCGAACGTTTCAGCACTTTGAAGGGACCTTGGTAACTGGGCGTGAGAGGTTTTTTTACGGAGTCGTTTCTGACGAAGACGAAATCGCAGCTATCCAGTTCCGGTGGTATGTACGAACTTGTGGTTTGTTGTCGTGGGGGAGTGTATGTAAGCTTGGCCATTCTGTGGCATAGCTCCTGCGCAAAGGAGCTCGGTGAGGTTGTGCACAAGGTCTGCGGAGTGTGGAAATATTGTCCTGGTAAGGAGAGAGGCATGCCGAACACGAGCTCTGCTGTTGAACACCCTAAGTCGGTTTTGAGGGTATTCCTCAAAGAGAGCATGATCATGGGGAGGTTGTCGACCCAGTTTTGTATGTCTAATTTGGTTGACAATGACGCCTTTAAGGATCGGTGAAACCTTTCCACTAGGCCGTTTGCGCAAGGATGGTAGGCGGTCGTTTTGATGTGCTTGACGCCCAGAAGTTGGGAGAATTCTCGAAAGAGCGACGACTGAAACTGTGGTCCCCGATCTGTAGTGAGAACTCGGGGTACGCCAAAGTTTGTGATCCAGTTGGCGAGGATAGCTTTGGAGACTGTGGTAGCGGAAATGTCCTTAATCGGTACCGCTACCGGCCACCTCGAGAAACGGTCTATGATTGTTAGCAGATATTGGTACCCCTGGCACATTGGTAAGGGTCCGACGAGGTCCACGTGGATGTGACTGAAACGTGCGTCGGGTGTAGCGAATGTTCCAACTGGGGATTTTGTGTGCCTGTGCGTTTTGCATTTTTGGCAAGGTATGCAGGTTGTGACCCAATTCCGGATGTCTTGCTTCATATTAGGCCACACGAATCGATCAGCGATAAGCCTGACGGTTGCTCGCTTGCTCGGATGGGATATATTGTGGAAATGGAGAAATACTGTTTTCCTGAGAGGTGGTGGAATGTATGGTCTCGGAGTATTAAGTGTGGTATCGCAGAAAAGGGTTTTACTGCTAAATGGACAAGGGAATTCCTGCAGTTTCAATGAAGTTTCCTTAATGAGGTCGGGTATTGTTGTATCACCCTTTTGTTCGTCGGCTATCAGCTCCTGGCTCAAGATAGTGTTATCCATGGAGTTGACCTCAGTTCTGGACAATGTGTCTGCGACAGTATTGTATTTCCCTTTTACGTGTTGAATGTCCGTCGTAAACTGAGAAATGTAGTCCAGGTGACGTGTTTCCCTGGATGTGTATTTGTCTGCGTTGACATTCATTGCGTTGGTCAGCGGTTTGTGATCTGTGAAGATCGTAAAGTGTCTGCCCTCCAGGAGATGTCGGAAATGACGGATAGACAGGTAGATGGCCAGGAGTTCCCGTGAGAAGGTACTATATCTTCTCTGGGTTGCGGAAAGTTTAGCCGAGAAGAAAGCTATTGGCTTTCTTACCATGTTTACTTGCTGCTCTACTACTGCTCCTATTCCAACGTCGGAAGCGTCGGTTGTGAGAAAGATCCTAGTTTCCGGGTCATTTTCAATAAACGAGAGTCTAGTGAAATTTCTCAGTGCTGTCTTCGCCGTTTCGAAGGCCTGCAAGGATTCTCCTTCTAGTCTGACTTGCTTATTCTTTCGTTCTATGAGGTTCGTCAGAGGGGAAAGAATTGTCGAACAGTCGGGGATGAACCTACGGTAAAAATTTATCATCCCGACAAATCGCCTGATTTGTTTCGTGGATGTAGGCGTGGGAAAATTTTTGATTGTGTCGATCTTCTCAGGTAACGGCGTGATTCCGTATGCGTCGATGTGATGACCTAAGAAGTTTACCTCAGATGCTCCGAAAATGCATTTGTCAATGTTTAGCCGAAGTCCATAGTGTTCTATCCTGTGGAAAACTTCGTTTAGATGTTGTTTGTGCACCTTCGCATCCGTACTGGCTATGAGGATGTCGTCAATGTAAGCATATGCATACGTGAGGCCGCGCAGTACCTCGTCAATAAAACGTTGGAACGTTTGTGCTGCATTCCTCAGGCCGAAAGGCATCTTGACGTATTCAAAGAGGCCGAAGGGAGTGGTTACTGCAGTCTTTGGGATGTCCTCCGGAGCTATGGGGATTTGGTGGTAGGCTTTCGTTAGGTCTATTTTAGAGAAGACGCGTGTGCCTTGTAATCCTGAGGCGAAATCGTGTATATGGGGGACTGGGTAGCGATCAGGTATGGTCGTGGCGTTTAATCTTCTGTAATCGACACATACCCTAAAGTCCGTGCTTCCTGGTTTGGGTACGAGATGTAGGGGAGAGGCGTATGGGCTGTCGGAGGGTCGGATGAATCCGTCCTTTAACATCTCGTTGAATTCCTTTTTTGCATATTCCAGTTTATGAGGAGGGAGGCGTCGTGGATGGGAAAATGTCGGCTGTCCGCTGGTCTTGATATGATGCTGTGTTTGGTGCTTCTCCGGACCGGTGCCCGCGAGTGGCTGAATGATGTCTGGATATCTGTTCAGGATTTCGCTGTATTCTCGTCTGTGGTAGGCTGTTACGCTGATTCCTGTGGTGTTTTGTCGAGAGGGGGTGCCTTTGACAGAAATGTTTGTGGTGTTATCTGCTAAGGTTCTCGTATTCATGTGTACAGCTAGGTCATAGTGAGCCAGGAAGTCTGCTCCAAGTATTGGCGTTTTTACGTTTGCTTGGGTGAAAGTCCAGGTGAAATCGCGCCGCATGCCAATATTGAGCGTCAGTGTCTTGGTGCCATACGTCTCAATCGCGGAACCGTTTGCTGCCTGGAGCTTATAGAGGGCCGCCTTTTGGTCATGTTTTCCTCTGTGGGGTATCACGCTGATGACTGCGCCTGTGTCCACTAAAAATTTAATGCGGTTTTTTTGGTCCCAAACGTAAAAAAGGCGGCTCTGTGTGTTTTCACCGGCGGGTTCTGCCGCTCCTACCTGCCGGTATTCTCGTTTCCCGAATTTGGCCTGGAACTGTGTTTGCAGGGTGCCGAGCAATGTTTTGCCCTATTACCAAATCTTTGGTGGTACCAGCATAATTCTGAGTCGGTTCGTCGATCCCTGCTGGTACTCCGTGTTCTCCGTCGGCAATTGTTGGCTATCGGCTTCGGGTCTCTTGGTTTGCGGTTGAGGAGTAGACGGATGTCCTGTAGCTGCTGTTGCATTTCAGTTACCGTTTTTCGTAGATCCTCATCTTTTGTCGGTGTGTCGTCTGGGTACCGCATGGCACACACTCCTTGGTCCAGTTTTGCTGCGATACGGTCGGCGGAGTCTGCTACCTGGTCCAGTGGCGTGTTTTCCGCGATCGGCGCCAATATCTGTGTTATAGTGGTGGGCAGCTTGTCCATCCACAGTTCACGCAGAATAGATTCGTCCATCGAATGTTTTCCCAGTCGGCTCCTCATAAAGCGTAGGAGTTGTGAGGGTGTTCTGTCACCCTTGGTAACGTTGGTGAAAAGTTCGCGGAGTAGCTCCTCGTCCGTACGGCCGGTACGTTTTAGAACTGCGTTCTTTAAACAGGTATATGGCTCCTGCTCGGGTACATTTTCCAAGATGTCTACCACTTCGTCGACCACTGAAGGTGGCAGGACTTGCACTACGTAGGCAAATTTTGTCTGTTGCGACGATATCCTCCGTACCGAGAAAATTGCTTCGAGTTGAAGAAACCAATTTCTTGTGTTTTGGTGGTTGTATGGGGGTAGGCTTGAGGGCGGCATCACTACGTTTATGGGAGCGTGCTGGTTCCACTCGTCTGTTGCCATCTTGATCGATCGTAAATATCAAACGTCGGCGGTCACCACTTGTTGCGGGGCTATCGACAGAAAAGGTGCCGTTAACCCCGCTGTGAGTTAAAGCAATACGATCGAATCAAGGACAACGAAATCGAGGGTTTATATGTTTCAACCAAGTTTTTATTTGCCTAAGCCGGCAAAATAATGTCTTACAGAAACTTCGTTGCGGTCGCCGGTGCTGATTGATGGGATTCGCTAGGTTCCAAGACGGTAAGCCGGTAACTGGCTGGGTAGTACTGGTGCGAAGTTGGTCGTTGCAAATTCCGCTCCGGCTGTCTTTAGACATACGGTCGTGAGTGTAGCCGGGATCTGCCTGGTGCGCCCGCTGTGTCTACTGCTTCTGCTGCTCAGGTAGGTTAGCCCTGAAAAGGGCTATTGCATATGTAGATGAAGAGCCCTTAAAAGGACTTGTGCATATCAGTACGGAAAGCCCTTAAAAGGGCTATATCAATGTAACAGAGAGTCCTGAAAAGGACTATTGTAGAGTGTGGCTGCCGCTGCTGGAGTTGGCTGCACTTGCTGGCGGCTGCTTCTGCCTGATGCGTCTGCCTGGTGCGTCAGCTGCTTGGTGCGTCTGCTGCTTCTGCCTGCTTGGTGCGTCTGCTGCTTGGGGGCAGGTTAGCCCTGAAAAGGGCTATCGCATATGTAATTGAAGAGCCCTTAAAAGGACTTGTGCATAACAGAAACGGGAAGCCCTTAAAAGGACTAGATCTATGTAAACAGAGAGTCCTAAAAAGGACTGTTAGAATGTGGCTGCTGCTGCTGCTGGAGTTGGCAGGTTGGGCTAGGGACGGCTGCTGCTACTGCGTGACTGCTCCTGCTGGCTTCTGGCGGCTGCTGCTGGGCTGCTGGAATTTGGTTGCGGCTGCTGCTATGGCGAGTGGCAAAGTCGGCCAGGCGCTGGTGGTAGGGGGAGCACGTCGCTCAACCCCAGGTTCCTCTTCCTTTTGGTTGAGAAACATCGGCCATGTTCTGTCGGCTATGGTCTGCAACATTGCCGAGCTAGTAATCTCTTGTTTGGTTAGTAACAATTTCTCTCTCCACTTTCGAATGTACACATGGGTTTTGTTTGCACCCCATGTATATATAGATTAGTTTCAGAGTATTGTTTTTGTGTGCGAGCGCTTGTGTGTGTTTATACTTTGCTTTGTTGTTATTTTTCAGCGTTTTGGTCCCTGGAAATGCTGAGTCACCGGAAATTGATGGCCTCGCTTTCTTTTCCGGAGTGACGCGTTTTAGACATTTGAGCAGCCGGTCGTAGCTTCCGGCCGGGTGCGATAATATAAATTGGGGAGGGGAAAGTATTTTGCAATCATTCCCATACATAAAGTTATTAAAATTTTTATGCTCTTCTTGTAATACACTTTAAAATGGAACTCAGCATTGTTCTGTTAAAATATTTATGTGCATTTTGTGTCTACTATTACATTCACACGCTATGTATGAGTAAAAAGACATGACAAGCTGTCAGTGAAAATGAGAGTCTGAGTAGCTGTCAGACATAACAGTTTGAGTTGAAGTAGTAACAGAAGTCATTAAGAAATCTTCCTGTGTCATGTCTAATAATCTGTTTGATAAAATTATTATTGGCAAAAAGAGGACTAAAAAAAGAGAAATAATTTCTGGAATATAAGAATTATGAATTTACATTTTATCTTCTGTCTTCTTTTTTTTCATGGAATATTTTGGCAGAATTAGACCTTTGTGCCCACAAAAAAAAAAACAGTGTGTTGAAAGGATGTCTTTTTTCATTGACACTGATATTTTAAAAGCAGCAATTAGAAATGTAATGAAACCTAAATATATGAAAGCAAATTGATACATTTTTTTTTTGTTCTTGAGAATCAACAAAAATAGTTATATATTTATTATGGAGGCATGGATAGTGGCTTGAATTGAGGAATCAGAGAGTCAAGTTCAAATTTCAGTCAAATTCATTACATTCACTTATGTGCTAATACCCTTGGAAAAGGTATGAATCCATCTCTTCTTCCACTAGCTATAGGTGAATAGCAGAACAGACTGGATTTTATAGCCTTGGTTTGCAACTGGTTTAGCACAGTAAGAATTTGCAAACTATGACAGGAAAATTTTCACACTACATGCGGTTGGGGACAGCTTATAGAGCTGAAAAATCCCAGGAGGAATGCCGGCACAAGGACAAGTAATAAGATACTTCCTTAAACCATTTCATGTAGACGCCTAAAGATGCTAAAAGATGGGTAAACAGCAGAACAGACTGGGTTTTATAGTGCCATACGTGATACACACTTGGGCAATCATGTCTCGCAAGAGACATGACTGACTGGGCAGAAGATTATCCTGTAGTAGGTTGCCATTGCTTTCTGTGGTAGACTGGTTGCCGACCAAGGCTATAGAACCCAATCTGTTCTATTATTTGACTCATATCTAGAGGGAGAAGAGATGTATGATATTATTAAGTAGTAATTAGTGGGGGATCTATTTATTACTTCATAACAATAGAAAACTGATCCCCCACTTTATGCCCAGTATAAGTTTTGATTGTTCCCAACTATTATATTTAGTCAGTCAGTTAAGTGCTATACGTGATACACACTTGGGCAATCATGTCTCAAAAGAGACATGACTGACTGGGCAGAAGATTATCCTGTAGTAGGTTGCCATTGCTTTCTGTGGTAGACTGGTTGCCAGCTAAAGCTATAGAACCCAATCTGTTCTGTTATTTAATCCATAACTGGAGGGAAGAGATGGATTAATACCTTTCCCAATGGTATTTGCTCATAAGTGAATGCAAGGAATTCAACTGGAATTCGAACTCAGCGTCCTGATTTCTTATTCCGAGCTGATATCCACTGCACCACAACGCCCATCTTTGAATATATTACAAAAGACATAAACAATAAAAAACAAGTAAAAATTATGAAAATTTTTTGAAAGAGCAAATTGTGTAAATACAAAATTTGTTAATACAAAGTGTATAAATGCAAATTGTGTAAATACTTCTACTTATATGTGCCATGTTTCTTCAGAACGTAGGCGGCCATGGCCCTTCATATCTTGCTGTCTCTTGTAGCTCTTCATATATTTTGTCTTTTTATTCCTCCCAAACCCTGCACTACCATCCATTTGTTTAAGCCCATTCATGCACTGTTTTGCCCTATCTCTCTTTCCCTCTATCCACCCTGTGAGTATCAGATTCTCCAAGCCTTTCTTCCTCATTAAATGTTTCAGAAACAAATTGTGTAAATACAAAGTGTGTAGAGACTAATTGTGTAAATACAAACTGTGTTAATACAAATTGTGTAAATGTGTATATGTGTGTGTGTGTGTGTGTGTGTGTGTGTGTGTGTGTGTGTGTGTGCACGTGGAGCGTACTTACTTTTACCAGAGTTACAGCAACATCACTTTGTTCAATTATTTTCCTGAGAAATTGCACACTGCAAGGTTCGTGTTCTGGAGATTAAAACAAAAAAGACTTCATTATTTTATTACTAGACAAAATGACTAATTATTGGCATGCCACAAGAGAATGGATGAATGAGCACACTGCTGGCAAAATATTTGGAAAAGAAGGCCACCCTTAGACTTAACATTGACAAAAGTTAATATATCAAAGGCATTTTACATAAATTAGATTTTAAAATTTTGGCGCCTTAGTAACCTTTTCCCTCCTACCCAATGGTCAAGCCCCATGCCTCCCACTACCAAAAAGGAATTTACCACTACGGTTCCGCTTAACCCTATAGTAACCAACATTCCCCACCTCATCCTTTATTTACCCCTGCTTCCTGCATAAGAATTTTTCTCCATTCTTTGATTGAATGGGGTTGACAACTGTCATGTTGAAATAGCTATTCCCCCTAAATATTATCTGAATTTACAGATAAATAAATAAATATCTTCTCTGTAAATAAAATTAAATTTACATTGAGCTCTCTGTTGGATCAGTTTTAACATTTAAACGATATTACTAGGATCCTCCCTGGTTATTTACCAATCTTATCCTGGATTTTTACTGCGTATATACACATATATATACTAAACAGTTATAGGTCAGAGTTAAATTATACCAGTAAACAGTTCTATTAAAAAGTGCTTAATACATGGTTGAAGAGAGATGGAGATTCAACATGTGGAGCATTTAGATATTTAGGTAGGGAAGATCAACCAGTTATGCTTCCATGGTTTTGACCTTTTTGGTTTCATCAGGCAATTTGTTTTGTCAAATCGCCTGATGGAACAAAAAAGTTCAAAATCATGGTAATGTAACCAGCTGATCTTCCATATATATATATATATATGTGTGTGTGTGTGTGTGTGAAAAGTGTATGTATATTTATAAATGGAACTTTGTGTGTGTACATGTGTGTCCGTTACCTATAGACTCCAAAACGGCTGAACCGATTTCTTTAAAATTTACACAGTTGTACTATAAGTGCCTGCGAGGATTCTTAGCTAGGTTTTGTGTCGAGGTACCCTCAATAAATATCGAAAATCGATAATTGAAAAAAATCGAGTTATAGAAGGAGTGGCCCGATTTTAATCAAATTTCATACACTCATAGACAAAGACATAAGAAACGATATTCAGAAGTTTCAAGGTTGCAGTTCTTACAGTTGTGCAGAAAATCAATAATATATATATATAAAAGGCAAAATGTTTGTGTGTGTGTCTGTTTATCTGCCTGTATGTCTGTATTTTTTTTCAGCCCTTTTATTTTAGTTTTTGCTTCGGGTTTGGCCCTAAGTAGATATAATTGTAGTTCTTAGTCTCAGCCATGATACCATTTACTCAGAGAACTTATTTAGCCTTCAAAATTCAGTTTACGACGAAAAAGATTTATTTGATATCGATACCAGGAAATCAAAATTTGACTTACATCCATTCATTTTTCTTTCAGTCTAC